>JAANYP010008175.1:0-24007 GCA_020465985.1 Centrapalus pauciflorus
TGAAATATTCTGAAAAATTTGCTAAGTATGGATCTAGGATGGCCCGAATTTCGGATGACCATGGTCCGTTTTTCGGATGGTCTTGGACCGAAATTGTAATTTTGATTATTTTTATTCTATGAGATCTTTTGTCATAATAGTCTATGACATCTATTAAGGAGAATAATTAGACCAAAATATTTATTGAGGTTTAATGCCGAAATTAGTTAAGTCTTACGACTAATGTATCCGGATCACTGTTAAGAAGTTATAACCTATGAGACTTACAAATATTACATTATGAACCTATTTGTAGGGGTTTGACGGGTTAAGGTCCCTTGGAGACTATTAATCATATTTTGACGATTATAACTCGGTTTCGAGGCCGAGAGCTTGTTGTACACCACTGTGAGTTCTAGGATTAATGTATTTATATGCATATCATGAATTGTATGTTATTGCTTTCGTATCATTCTTGTCATTTACATGCTTTGCCATCACATTTATTATTTTTGTCATAATATCACTCGGTTGATAAGTTGTTGATCATTCATTTGACCTCTCCGCCGAGACGGTAAGCCTGAGTGTGGTAACCTAGCGGAATCATAATGGTAAGCCTGTGTGTGGTAACCATTATTGCCTGTAAAACGATAAGCCTGTGTGTGGTAATCGTATGGCATCACTGTAAACTGCATATCGATAAGCCTGTGTCTGTGGTAATCGAGCAGTAGATTGTAAACCCATTGTACGGTAAGCTTGTGTGTGGTAACCGCAATGTGGTAGCTTATTAGTCATTAGTTGGCCTCCTGAGATTGTTAGTTTAATTCATGGCATTGCATGGCATCATTCATATATCGCATGATACTTTAATCTAGAAACTCACTAAACAACTTTGTTGTTTACCCGTTAGTTGATATTTCATTTCAGGAGCTGTTAAGGGCAAAGGCCCGGCTGGGCCAAACTGTTAGACATTGATTGGAGCACGGATAGGAGCTCCATATTTTGTTGATGATTGAGGTGGGAGTAGCAGACTTCCATTTTTGACTTACGCGAATTAGTTAATGATTATTAATTCGTTTGTAATCACACTGATGATTTAACAATGTGACCCCAATTACATTACTCCGTGATTTCAGACACTCTGTTGTGTTATATGCAAAGTGTTTGGAATCACGTTGATGATTGTTAAAGTATTAAAAGTTTTAAATTGACCGTATTTCCGCAAGTACTCTGTATAAATTAATGTATAATGGTATCGAAATACTCGTATTAGTTGTATGGGTGTTTCAATTTGATATCAGAGATGGAGCTCATAGACAGAGTATAGTCGACTCTACTCTACTATGAGCACGGTTTCAGATGCTGGTATTGACCCACCTAGGCGGCAATATCATAACAAATTCAATTGACATTTGGCCTAGGATGATATATTAATGGGTAGACTTTTAAGGTTTTAACTTAATGAAAGTATAATTGTGTATACGTATAAATGTTAAATGCACACTTTGGTGTGAAAGAAGCATTGAACCGACCTGTAACTGTTTGTTGCAGACAATGTCGGATAGCCAGTCAAATCGCGTTCTACACCAGGAGGTAGAACATTCAAATGATGGGGGAGACAGAGATCAGTCTCAAGATTTTGAAAATGAATCCAGTTTCCGTACTGGTGGAGGGTGTAGAGAGGACCAGATGATGCAAATGATGGCTCAGATGCTGGAGCAAAATCGCCAGCAGAATGAGCTAATGACCCAGTTACTTGCTTCCCAGAACATGCGGGGAAAGAAAAATAATGCTGAGGGGGAGCAAGCGAGTAACGATAATACTGAAGTCGTTGGAAGCGAAAGCAGGGCTGAAAGGCCTAAGAAGGATAAAGAACGAAAGCACGGCTCTTCTAAGTCAAAAAGGGGAATGTCGTATAAGAATTTCATAGGTTGTCGTCCTCCATCGTTCAATGGACGGGCAACTACTGTGGAGGCCTTGGACTGGATCAAGGCAATTGAAAAATTATTCCGAGTCACCGACGTCAGCAATGACAAGAAGGTGCAGTACGCAGCTGCACAATTTGTTGGTCCTGCTCTAACTTGGTGGGATTCAGAAGTCGAGATTATGGGTTTAGATGTTGCGGCAAAAATGTCCTGGGAAGAGTTCAAGACCAGGTTCGACAAGCAATTCTGTCCGGCTGTTGCGGTGCAGAAGATAAAAAGAGACTTTCTTACATTTCAGTAAGAAGAGTTATCAGTGGATGATTATCTGACCGAGTTTAACTCGAAAGCGATGTTTGTGGGGACGGTAATTGCTGACGAAAAACAAAAGACCGACTATTTTGTGGAAGGACTGCGGAGTGAGATCCGCGAGATGGTGACGGTTCGTGCAGTCGAATCTTTTGAGAAAGCCGTGGAGTATGCGCGACTCCGAGAATATGAATTGTTCCGCAGGGATCAAGAATCGACCGGATCGAAGAAAGCGAATGTTGTTTCTTCGTCGGGGACGTTTAAACAACCCCAACAATCGTTCTCAAAGAACGTGGACTCTCGTTCACGGTCCCAATCTTCCAGACACTCGAAGAAGCCTACTATCTCCAGCAACCCTCAGTCCAAATCTCAGTTTTCCAATTTTGTGCCTACGTGTAACCGTTGTGGGAAACTTCATCGTGGGGAGTGTTTGTCCCCTATTGTATGCCATGGTTGTGGAGAAGAGGGACACATACGTCCTGCGTGTCCCAAACGAAGTGATGCGTGCTACGAATGTGGTCAAGTAGGCCACCTTGCTCGGAATTGCCTAAAGAAGAGGTTGGCAACGTCTGAAAGTAAAGGCTCAGTCGCAAAGCCTAGTTATGTGGGTGGTTCCTCCCAATCAAAGGGGAATCCACCTAAGCCTCAAGCCAGAGTTTATCAGATTACCGCTGCCGAGGCGCAGGATGTGCCGGATGTCGTAACCGATACTTTTCTCCTGAACTCTTTACCTGTTGTAGTATTATTTGATTCCGGTGCAAGTGTGTCTTTTGTTTCTAAATCATTTGCACGAAAGTTAGATGTTGTACCTTCTTTGATGCCTTTCCCTCTATCTGTTGATGTGGCAAGCGGGAAATCAGTCTGTGCCACCCAAATATATTATGACTGTGTGCTGACCTTAGATGGACATAATTTTGATATCGACCTTGTCCCCATAGATACTAAAGAATTTGATATAATAGTTGGCATGAATTGGTTGGCCAATAATCTTGCCACTATTGCTTGCGCTAAAAGAATTGTTCGTTTGTTCACGCCGGAAGGCGAAGAAATATTTGTGTATGGGGATAGACATAAAAGGAAGCCGCGGTTATTTCGGTGGCTAAGGCTCGGAAAAATCTAAGTAAAGGTTGCAAATGTTACTTGGCTTGTGTCTTGAATGCCAAGAAGGAAGGGAAAAATCTTAAGGATGTGCCAGTAGTTAATGAATATCCCGATGTGTTTCCTGATGACTTACCGGGATTGCCACTGGACCGATCTGTAGAGTTTCGAATTGAATTAGTGCCGGGAGCTGCACCAATTGCGCGTGCTCCGTATCGTTTAGCGCCTTCGGAAATGAAAGAAATGATGGCACAATTGGAAGAATTGTTAGAGAAAGGGTTCATTCGGCCGAGTACCTCGCCGTGGGGTGCTCCGGTTTTATTCGTGCGAAAGAAAGACGGAACCTTCCGAATGTGCATAGATTATAGAGAACTGAACAAGGTGACTATAAAGAATAAGTATCCTTTGCCTCGTATTGATGACTTGTTCGATCAACTACAAGGAGCTGCTTATTTCTCGAAGATAGACCTTCGTTCAGGGTATCATCAATTAAAGGTTCGTGAGGAAGATGTACCGAAAACTGCTTTTCGGACCCGATATGGACATTATGAGTTCTTAGTGATGCCTTTTGGGCTCACTAATGCTCCTGCGGCCTTTATGGACTTGATGAATCGTGTGTGCCGTCCAATGCTTGACAAATCAGTTATAGTGTTTATCGACGACATCTTGGTGTATTCCAAGACGGAGGAAGATCATGCGGTTCATCTAAGGCGATTGCTCGAACTTCTTCGCAGCGAACAGTTGTATGCTAAATTCTCGAAGTGTGAATTTTGGTTGCGGCAAGTGCAATTTTTAGGACATGTCATATCTTGGGAGGGTGTTTCTGTGGATCCCTCCAAGATTGAAGCCATTAAAATTTGGGAGGCGCCTAGAAATGTTGCTGAGATTCGTAGTTTTCTTGAATTGGCCGGCTATTACCGACGATTTATTCAATATTTCTCTAAAATAGCCGTCCCACTCACTTCGTTGACACGTAAGAATGCGAAGTTTGTGTGGGAAGAGCCACAGAATGCAGCATTTCAAACTCTGAAGATTCGACTAACCGATGCTCCGGTACTTGCGTTGCCGGAAGGGAACGAAGATTTTGCTGTTTATAGCGATGCTTCGATAAATGGATTGGGTTGCGTGTTAATGCAACGGGGAAAAGTGATAGCTTATGCATCGAGACAACTTAAAGATTATGAGAAAAGTCGTCCGACTCATGACTTGGAGTTAGATGCTGTCACGTTTGCTTTAAAAATCTGGCGGCATTACCTATATGGTACTAGGTACCAATTGTTTACTGATCATAAGAGTTTGAGACATATCTTTGATCAGAAAGAGTTAAACATGCGACAGCGTCGTGCCGTGGAATTGATTAAGGATTATGACTGTGAAATCCTTTATCACCCTGGAAAAGCCAATGTAGTGGCTGATGCTTTGAGCCGAAAGAGATATCCGGAAGCAACTTGTTATGCATTAACACATGTAGTTGTAACTTCTTCTATCCTTGATGATATTCGAAAGTGGCAAATCGAGGGCCTTAAGGAAGAAAATATTAAGGCCGAAAGGATGGTTGGTCAGAGTGTATTGTTAACCGAAGGTAGCAACGGTTTGAAAATGTTTAGAGATCGCATTTGGGTGCCTAAGATCGGTGATGTGCGCAAGACAATTTTAGAAGATGGTCATAATTCGAAGTTCTCAATTCACCCTGGGAATTCAAAAATGTATCAGGATTCGAAATCCGAATATTGGTGGCCCGGAATGAAGCGAGACGTTGGTAATCATGTTGAAAGGTGTTTGACTTGCTTGCGAGTCAAGGCCGAACATCAAAAACCATCTGGAAATTTGCAACCACTCGAGATACCTGATTGGAAGTGGGATCACATCACGATGGATTTTGTGGTAAAGCTTCCGAAGACCCAACGACAACATGATGCTATCTGGGTTATTGTGGATCGACTGAAGAAGTCCGCACACTTTTTGTCGATACGAGAAAACTTTCCTTTGGAAAGATTGGCGCGAATGTATATAGATGAAATTATTGTACGTCATGGGATTCCAAAATCTATTGTCTCGGATCGTGATTCGAGATTTACTTCGAGATTTTGGCAAAGTATGCAAGATCAGTTGGGACCGCGTGTTAACTTGAGTACGGCGTTTCGTCCCCAGACTGATGGCCAAATACCCCGCTCTGTTTGAAAGAACCTAATTCCGTGGGCGGAATCCTTTTAAGAGGGGAGGAATTGTAACGACCCGATTATTTAATAAAATTGATAATTAATATTTATTACGAAGAAATACAAATTCGGAATATTAATTAATATTGAGACATATAAATAAATGGTGGTGCAAATTATAATAAATGAAGTATTGATTTATGAAGAAAGGACCTTAAAAGAAATGGAAATAATTGTAGGGTCTAGATGGTAATTATTGAAATGTAAAGGGGCTAAAAGAAAAAGGAAATACAATTTCCTTTCCCTTTGCTTATATTGCACGCCCAACACACACACACACATGTGTGTGTTCTTCATTTCAAGCTCCACTTCAAAAAGAGAGAAAAGAAAGAAAATAGTAAAAAAGAGAGAGAGATCTTGGGAAGAATAAGAAAAAAAAATCTGATTTCTTTGAAAGTTTCACTCGGTTTTGAAGATCCAAGAGTTACCAACTCTTATTTTTATAAATCTCTTACTTTTCTTTTTTTTTTCTCCACCATCTTCATATGAAGGAGATGAGAACTCAAATGGGTTTTTATGGAAATCTCTTAAAAATGGTTAGATCTTCAATGAAAATGATGAAATATGTTAGATCCATTATCTAAAAAGTATATTATACAAGTTTCTATGTATTTTGATGGATTTTATGAAGATCTCTTAGAAATGGCTAGATCTGAAAAGAAAATGATGAAATACGTTAGATCCATTATTTTAAAAGTATATTGGCAAGTTTTTAGGTATTTTGGTGGGTTTATCTCAAAACCCCAAATTTGAGTTCATATGAACCCTATGTAATCTAAAATAATGAAAATGATGTTTTGATGGTTAAAATGGGTTAAGATATATATATATATATATATATATATATATATATATATATATATATATATATATATATATATATATATATATATATATATATATATATATATGTCGGGAATTAATTTACAACTCTTTGTAATAAATATAGAGAAGTTTTGGTATTTTTGGCATTAAATCCGTAAGACAGAAAGTGCAGTTCAACCTTGAATATTCTGAAAAATTCGCTAAGTACGAATTTCGGATGGCCCGAAATTCGGATGGTCTTGGTCCGAATTTCGGATGACTTTGGACTGAAATTGTAATTGTAATTTTTATTTTATGGGATCTTTTGTCATAATAGTCTATGACATCAATTTAGGAGAATAATTAGACTAAAATTGAGGTTTAATGCTGAAATTAGTTAAGTCTTACGACTAATGTATCCGGATCAATGTTAAGAAATTATAAGCTGTGAGACTTATAATAAATTATACTATGAACCTATGTGTAGGGGTTTGACGGGTTAAAGTTCCTTGGAGATTATTACTCCTACTTTGACGACTGTAACTCGGTTTTGAGGCCGAGAGCTTGTTGTACACCACTGTGAGTTCTAGCATTAATGTATTTATATGCATATCATGAATTGTATGTTATTGCTTTCGTATTCATTTTTGTCATTTACATGTTTTGCCATCACATACATTCTTGTTGTCATATTAATCATTCGTTTGACTTCTCCGCTGAGACGGTAAGCCTGTGCGTGTGGTAACCTAACGGAATCATAATGGTAAGCCTGTGTGTGGTAACCATTATTGCCTGTAAAACGATAAGCCTGTGGTCTGTGGTAATCATATGGCATCACTGTAAACTGTATTTCGATAAGCTTGTGGTTTGTGGTAATCGAGCAGTAGATTGTAAACCCATTGTACGGTAAGCATGTGTGTGGTAACCGCAATGCGGTAGCTTATTAGCCATTAGTTGGCCTCCTGAGATTGTTAGTTAAATTCATGGCATTGCATGGCATCATTCATATATCGCATGGTACTTTAATCTAGAAACTCACTAAACAACTTTGTTGTTTACCCGTTAGTTGATATTTCTTTTCAAGAACTGTTAAGGGCAAAGGCCCGGCTGGTCCAAACTGTTAGACATTGATTGGAGCACGGATAGGAGCTCCATATTTTGTTGATGATTGGGGTGGGAGTAGCAGACTTCCATTTTGGAATTACGCGAATTAGTTAATGATTATTAATTCGTTTGTAATCAAACTGATGATGTAACATTGTGACCCCAATTACATTACTCCGTGATTTCCAACACTGTTGTGTTATATGCAAAGTGTTTGGAATCACGTTGATGATTATTAAAGTAAATAAAAGTTTTAATTTGACCGTATTTCCGCAAGTACTCTGTATAAATTAATGTATAATGGTATCGAAATACTCGTATTAGTTGTATGGGTGTTTCAAGTGAACCGAAATGTTCATATATTGGATCAATATTTATAAAATACAAAATCAATGTATTTGTATTATTGAAAGTGCATCATGGTATTTGTACAGTTGAAATCAACGCATCATCGTATATGTGTTCTTGAATCTATGAATGTGTATTGTTAAATTAGTGCATCATGCCATCATGACATATATTTATGGATTTTTGTTTTGTTCTTGGATAATTATATTGTTGAAACAGTTTATCATTATATTTGTGTTGTTGAATCTATGAATTTGTATTGTTAAATCAATGCATCTGTGTTGTTGAATCATTGCAGCGATATGAATATATTATAGCTATGTACGAATTAGACTTACAAATTTAATGTCATAAACTTATTGAATCGATGTTGTAAATTTAGTGAATCATAGTTTTACAACACTTTGTTTAAAGATTGAATTGTTATTTTTAAAAGATTGGATTATTGATTTTCAAAAATAAATCATCTATTTTCACAAGATCCAATCTTTGTTCGATAATTAAAATATAGAATCATTGAATATTAAATGATTAAAGGATAACGATTTAATTATCAATTTTTTGGACTAACATACCATTAATTTATTTAATTGTGTTATTTCCAAAAATCCAAATTTCCATTCTTCGACCAATCTATTATTGCAAGCTAGTGATTGGTCTAGAGTCTTTCTCAACATAAGTTTCTTTTCATGCTATATCTCATACACACATATAACATTTATTCGTTATGATTTTAAAGATTTTGCTACGTGGATGTATTTCGATTTAATTACAATTCTTAAAAATTCACCGCTAGATATATGCTAAGTTGTGGTCTCCATAGCCAAAATCCACACAAGTTTTAATTATATATTTATATATATATATATATATATATATATATATATATATATATATATATATATATATATATATATATATATATATATATATATAGTTGGGATCATTGCAGAACCTTAATTTAGTGTAGAACCATACAACCAATCTAAACCATCGGATTATAATATAACACTAGGGATAAGATGGTAATTATGCAATTAACATTGAATTAATAGTAGCCTACGAAGTTTAACTGCACATTTTGACCATTTTTTACTCTTTTAATATCAAACGGACATGCAGTGTTGCATATATGATATATTATATCACTTCGACGTTGAATGTGTGATATAAACTATAATTCGACATTGAATGGTCTCTATATAATATATTGAATGAACGTCTAGGTAAAAAAAGAATGAGTAAAGGACATTTTTGGTCCTTGTGGTTTGATGGTTTACCCGGATTCAGTCCCTTAACCATAATAAGGTCAAATTTCATCCCTATTTTGCTAATTTTGTGCCCTTTTAGTCCCTCATCCGTTAAACTTAACGACACAACCGTTAAATTTGTAAGAATGACATTTTTACCCTTTTCATTGAGACGCTTTTAGTCCCTATGGTTTTATTATTTACTCATTTATAGTCCAACATTTATTTTATTTTATTTTTGTAATTATATTATTTATAGATATACTTAATTTATTATAAACACACTTATTTTATTTATAAATATACTTATATTTTAATATTTTATTTACATTTACTATTGTTCGTATTTTATTTAAAATTTAACTTTTATTTTAATTTAAATATATATTTCTTTACTAATTTATTTAAAGTTCATCTTCTTTATTAATTTTAATTTTTATAATATTATTGTTGACATTTATATATGTAATTTTGTTAGTTGTGTTTAAGTAAATATAATATCGTCGATATTTTTTCTCTCCAAAGTCACTATTTCTTCAAGTATCTTCCAACCTAATCAATTATCAACACATAAATTATATTATGTGTTGGATATATATATATGTATGTATGTATATAATTTATGTGTATATAATTTAATACACATAATGTTTATGTGTATATTATATAATTTATGTCTTGGATATATATATATATATATATATATATATATATATATATATATATATATATATATATATATATATATATATATATATATATATATATATATATATACACACACAGAGAGTGAGAGAGAGAGTCAGGTTCAAATAAGTACCTCTCGAAATCAAGTGCACCCAAAGGTACCAACCTTAAAAAAACTTTTTTAAATTTTTTTTTCACATAACCATGTTTAATTTAATGTTATACGCATGATATATGAATTTCACATAGATTCACTCTTTCTGTGTCCTTAAAAATTATGTGAATGCTTAATGCATATTTATGTGAATGGTCATTTCACACCATTCACATGGTGTGAAATGACCATTCACATGGTCTTTTTTTATCACTCACAAGATTTATGATGTTGCTCCTTTTGAAAAAAAGTCATATAATGTTGTTTTATACATGTCTATTCAAAAAAAATATATGTGAATGATCATTCATATTAGGGTACGCTGGAATCTCATAGGTACGCTGATGAACCTGATTCTATATATATATATATATATATATATATATATATATATATATATATATATATATATATATATATATATATATATATATATATATATATGTGTGTGTGTGTTCAAGTGAGTACCACCTACTACACAGCGCACCCGATAATATCACTTGTAAAATTATTTTTTTTGAAATTATTTTTCACAAACATGTTTTAATTAACATTACACAGATAATATGTGAATTTCATGCAAATTCGAACACTCTAAGTGCATGAAATCACGCACCACATGTATGCAAAATTATGTAAGTGTGCGTTCACATCATTTTTTAAGAGCTAGAAGATGTGAATGTATGTGAAATTTACATATAATCTTCATAATCTTAATTAAAACATGTTTATGAAATAAAAAATTAAAAAAAGTTTTTTTAAAGGTGCTAGCTTCTGGTGCGCTGTATAAGTAGTGACACTCTCTCGAACCATATTCTGTATATGTAATTATATATATATATATATATATATATATATATATATATATATCTATCTGTGTGTGTGTGTAAAATATTTTCAAGTATATTTCAATGTCATTATCTCTTCAAGTATATTCACATATGTATATAATTTATGTGTCGATAATTGATTAGGTTGGAAGATATTTGAAGAAATAGTGACTTTGGAGAGGAAAAATATCAACGATATTATATCTACTTAAACACAACTAACAAATTACACATATAAATGTCAACAACAATATTATAAAAATTAAAATTAATAAAGAAGATGAACATTAAATAAATTTATAAAGAAAATATATAATTTTAATTACAATAAAAGTTAAATTTTGAATAAAATACGAACAATAGTAAATGTAAATAAAATATTAAAATTTAAGTATATTTATAAATAAAATAAGTGTGTTTATAATAAATTAAGTATATCTATAAATAATATAATTATAAAGATAAAATAAAATAAAATAAATGTTGGACTATAAATGGGTAAATAATAAAACCATAGGGACTAAAAGCGTCTCAATGAAAAGGGTAAAAATGTCATTCTTACAAATTTAACGGTTGTGTCGTTAAGTTTAACGGTCGAGGGACTAAAAGGGCACAAAATTAGCAAAAAAGGGATGAAATTTGACCTTATTAAGGTTAAGGGACTGACACCGGGTAAACCATCAAACCACAAGGACCAAAAATGTCCTTTACTCAAATTTTTATTTGAGGCGCTAGTTAAGTAAGGCGGTTAATTAGAAGAACAGAAAAGGCCAATGTATGCACATACTATTTTTGAAATCTCGAGGCTTTGTTTGGTTAACATGATTTCTAGAATATACATTTCATAATGATTTCATATAATTAATCTAATAACTAAATACAAATCCGGCCCTTGATACTACCCATACGTCCCGGGAAAGGAGATTGAGAAAGTAAAGGATGCATTGGAGAGGTGAGGATTCATTCAGATGGCGAATCATGGAATACCGATTAGCTTTTTGGAGAAGATGTTGAAAGGAGTGATGGAGTTTTATGGGCAAGAAACAGAGACAAAGAAGCAGTGGTACACAAGAGATGTGAGTGGGAGGCATAGGGGTTTTTGAGTTGCAAAAAGTTTTCATTTGTGGATTTTCAATAAAACTGAAAACGATAGTGTTTTTAAAAAAAACACATTTTAAGAAAGAGAACGTGTTTAGAATGGATTAAGGTCTTCATTTTCCTATTCACCTTTCTGCTTTATGTCATCACTCTTGCTCTCTATCGAGATACACCCACTAAACCACCATCATCCACATTGTCATCGGAGCTCCTCCATCTTCATCTTCATCTCTACCGAGACCCTCCTCGCCAGACCACCATCAACCCACCATCGAAGCTCCTGCATCTTCATCTCTACCTAAAGACCCCCACCAGACATCGTCAACCACATCCTCCACCGCCATCTAAGCTCCTCTATCTTCATATTCATCTCACAACCGGTGCTCCTTCTCCATCTCGATGTGTCGACCGACGAGAAACCACCAGCTAGGGTGGGTCTTGACTATTTTAATGCCCCGGGCAAAATTGAAGAAAAACGCATTTCTAAAAAATTTAAAATGCAACATACTTTTTTTAAATAGGTTTAACCAAACTAGAAAAAAATGTCTTTTTAAAAATATAACATGTTATTTTTAAAGTTTTTTGGTCAATTATTGGGATGAAAAATTAAAAAAATTAAAAAAATACACGTGTTGACCTAATANGGATCCGGTGCATTAGTGCTGGTATGATCGCACACGAATTCTTGTCGCCGAAATAGAACTTTATGTGTGAGTTAACGGAGGTCGTTATTCGGTTGGACCATCTCGACAGATGAGTCGATCGTCGAAACCTCGGAGTTTAACAAACGACAGACGAACGGTTGACATCGGAGCCGGTAAATTAAATTTAAATGACAAAAAAATAAATAAGGAGATGATAAACATCGATCCATATCCAAAAAAGGGGTGCAACACGAGGACTTCCCAGGGGGTCACCCATCCTAGTACTACTCTCGCCCAAGCACGCTTAACTTCGGAGTTCTGATGGGATACGATGCATTAGTGCTGGTATGATCGCACCCGAATTCCTGTCGCCGAAATAGAACTTTATGTGTGAGTTAACGGAGGTCGTTATTCGGTTGGACCATCTCGACAGATGAGCCGATCGTCGAAATCTCGGAGTTTAACAAACGAAAGACGAACGGTTGACATCGGAGCCGGTAAATTAAATTTAAATGACAAAAAAATAAATAAGGAGATGATGAACATCGATCCATATCCAAAAAAGGGGGTTCAACACGAGGACTTCCCAGGGGGTCACCCATCCTAGTACAACTCTCGCCCAAGCACGCTTAACTACGGAGTTCTGATGGGATCCGGTGCATTAGTGCTGGTATGATCGCACCCGAATTCCTGTCGCCGAAATAGAACTTTATGTGTGAGTTAACGGAGGTCGTTATTCGGTTGGACCATCTCGACAGATGAGTCGATCGTCGAAACCTCAGAGTTTAACAAACGAAAGACGAACGGTTGACATCGGAGCCGGTAAATTAAATTTAAATGACAAAAAAATAAATAAGGAAATGATGAACATCGATCCATATCCAAAAAAGGGGTGCAACACGAGGACTTCCCAGTGGGCACCCATCCTAGTACTACTCTAGCCCAAGCAAGCTTAACTTCGGAGTTCTGATGGGATCCGGTGCATTAGTGCTGGTATGATCGCACCCGAATTCCTGTCGCCGAAATAGAACTTTATGTGTGAGTTAACGGAGGTCGTTATTCGGTTGGACCATCTCGACAGATGAGTCGATCGTCGAAACCTCGGAGTTTAACAAACGAAAGACGAACGGTTGACATCGGAGCCGGTAAATTAAATTTAAATGACAAAAACTAAATAAGGAGATGTTGAACATCGATCCATTTCCAAAAAAGGGGTGCAACACGAGGACTTCCCAGGGGGTCACCCATCCTAGTACTACTCTCGCCCAAGCACGCTTAATTTCGGAGTTCTGATGGGATCCGGTGCATTAGTGCTGGTATGATCGCACCCGAATTCCTGTCGCCGAAATAGAACTTTATGTGTGAGTTAACGGAGGTCGTTATTCGGTTGGACCATCTCGACAGATGAGTCGATCGTCGAAACCTCGGAGTTTAACAAACGAAAGACGAACGGTTGACATCGGAGCCGGTAAATTAAATTTAAATGACAAAAAAATAAAAAAAAAAAAAAAAAAAAAAAAAAAATAAATAAGGAGATGATGAACATCGATCCATATCCAAAAAAGGGGTGCAACACGAGGACTTCCCAGGGGGTCACCCATCCTAGTACTATTCTCGCCCAAGCACGCTTAACTTCGGAGTTCTGATGGGATCCGGTGCATTAGTGCTGGTATGACCGCACCCGAATTCCTGTCGCCGAAATAGAACTTTATGTGTGAGTTAACGGAGGTCGTTATTCGGTTGGACCATATCGACAGATGAGTCGATCGTCGAAACCTCGGAGTTTAACAAACGAAAGACGAACGGTTGACATCGGAGCCGGTAAATTAAATTTAAATGACAAAAAAAATAAATAAGGAGATGATGAACATCGATCCATATCCAAAAAGGGGGTGCAACACGAGGACTTCCCAGGGGGTCACCCATCCTAGTACTACTCTCGCCCAAGCACGCTTAACTTCGGAGTTCTGATGGGATCCGGTGCATTAGTGCTGGTATGATCGCACCCGAATTCCTGTCGCCGAAATAGAACTTTATGTGTGAGTGAACGGAGGTCGTTATTCGGTTGGACCATCTCGACAGATGAGTCGATCGTCGAATCCTCGGAGTTTAACATACGAAAGACGAACGGTTGACATCGGAACCGGTAAATTAAATTTAAATGACAAAAAAAATAAATAAGGAGATGATGAACATCGATCCATTTCCAAAAAAGGGGTGCAACACGAGGACTTCCCAGGGGGTCACCCATCCTAGTACTACTCTCGCCCAAGCACGCTTAACTTCGGAGTTCTGATGGGATCCGGTGCATTAGTGCTGGTATGATCGCACCCGAATTCCTGTCGCCGAAATAAAACTTTATGTGTGAGTTAACGGAGGTCGTTATTCGGTTGGACCATCTCGACAGATGAGTCGATCGTCGAAACCTCGGAGTTTAACAAACGAAAGACGAACGGTTGACATCGGAGCCGGTAAATTAAATTTAAATGACAAAAAAAATAAATAAGGAGATGATGAACATCGATCCATTTCCAAAAAAGGGGTGCAAACCGAGACTTCCCAGGTCATAGTAACTTACTCTCGCCCAACACGCTTAACTTCGGAGTTCTGATGGGATCCGGTGCATTAGTGCTGGTATGATCGCACCCGAATTCCTGTCGACGAAATAGAACTTTATGTGTGAGTTAACGGAGGTCGTTATTCGGTTGGACCATCTCGACAGATGAGTCGATCGTCGAAACCTCGGAGTTTAACAAACGAAAGACGAACGGTTGACATCGGAGCCGGTAAATTAAATTTAAATGACAAAAAAATAAATAAAAAGATGATGAACATCGATCCATATCCAAAAAAGGGGTGCAACACGAGGACTTCCCAGGGGGTCACCATCCTAGTACTACTCTCGCCCAAGCACGCTTAACTTCGGAGTTCTGATGGGATCCGGTGCATTAGTGCTGGTATGATCGCACCCGAATTCCTGTCGACGAAATAGAACTTTATGTGTGAGTTTAACGGAGGTCGTTATTCGGTTGGACCATCTCGACAGATGAGTCGAACGTCGAAACATCGGAGTTTAACAAACGAAAGACGAACGGTTGACATCGGAGCCAGTTAATTAAATTTAAATGACAAAAAAAATAAATAAGGAGATGATGAACATCGATCCATTTCCAAAAAAGGGGTGCAACACGAGGACTTCCCAGGGGGTCACCCATCCTAGTACTACTCTCGCCCAAGCACGCTTAACTTCGGAGTTCTGATGGGATCCGGTGCATTAGTGCTGGTATGATCGCACCCGAATTCCTGTCGCCGAAATAGAACTTTATGTGTGAGTTAACGGAGGTCGTTATTCGGTTGGACCATCTCGACAAATGAGTCGATCGTCGAAACCTCGGAGTTTAACAAACGAAAGACGAACGGTTGACATCGGAGCCGGTAAATTAAATTTAAATGACAAAAAAATAAATAAGGAGATGAGGAACATCGATCCATATCCAAAAAAGGGGTGTAACACGAGGATCCCAGGGGGTCACCCTCCTAGTACTACTCTCGCCCAAGCACGCTTCACTCGGATTCTGATGGGATCACGGTGCATTAGTGCTGGTATGCAATCGCACCCGAATTCCTGTCGACGAATAGAACCTTATGTGTGAGTTAACGGAGTCGTTATTCAGTTGGACCATCTCGACCAGATGAGTCGCATCGTCGAAACCTCGGAGTTTAACAAACGAAAGACGAACGGTTGACATTCGGAGCCGGTAAATTTAAATTTTTAAAAAAAAAAAAATGAAAAAACAAAAAAATAAATAAGGAGATGATGAACATCGATCCATATCCAAAAAAGGGGTGCAACACGAGGACTTCCCAGGGGGGTCACCCATCCTAGTACTACTCTCGCCCAAGCACGCTTAACTTCGAAGTTCTGATGGGATCCGGTGCATTAGTGCTGGTATGATCGCACCCGAATTCCTGTCGCCGAAATAGAACTTTATATGTGAGTTAACGGAGGTCGTTATTCGGTTGGACCATCTCGACAGATGAGTCGATCGTCGAAACCTCGGAGTTTAACAAACGAAAGACGGACGGTTGACATCGGAGCCGGTAAATTAAATTTAAATGACAAAAAAATAAATAAGGAGATGATGAACATCGATCCATATCCAAAAAAGGGGTGCAACACGAGGACTTCCCAGGGGTCACCCATCCTAGTACTACTCTCGCCCAAGCACGCTTAACTTCGGAGTTCTGATGGGATCCGGTGCATTAGTGCTGGTATGATCGCACCCGAATTCCTGTCGCCGAAATAGAACTTTATGTGTGAGTTAACGGAGGTCGTTATTCGGTTGGACCATCTCGACAGATGAGTCGATCGTCGAAACCTCGGAGTTTAACAAACGAAAGACGAACGGTTGACATCGGAGCCAGTAAATTAAATTTAAATGACAAAAAAATAAATAAGGAGATGATGAACATCGATCAATATCCAAAAAAGGGGTGCAACACGAGGACTTCCCAGGGGGTCACCCATCCTAGTACTACTCTCGCCCAAGCACGCTTAACTTCGAAGTTCTGATGGGATCCGGTGCATTAGTGCTGGTATGATCGCACCCGAATTTCTGTCGCCGAAATAGAACTTTATGTGTGAGTTAACGGAGGTCGTTATTCGGTTGGACCATCTCGACAGATGAGTCGATCGTCGAAACCTCGGAGTTTAACAAACGAAAGACGAACGGTTGACATCGGAGCCGGTAAATTAAATTTAAATGACAAAAAAATAAATAAGGAGATGACGAACATCGATCCATATCCAAAAAAGGGGTGCAACACGAGGACTTCCCAGGGGGTCACCCATCCTAGTACTACTCTCGACCAAGCATGCTGAACTTCGGAGTTCTGATGGGATCCGGTGCATTAGTGTTGGTATGATCGCACCCGAATTCCTGTCGCCGAAATAGAACTTTATGTGTGAGTTAACTGAGGTCGTTATTCGGTTGGACCATCTCGACAGATGAGTCGATCGTCGAAACCTCGGAGTTTAACAAACGAAAGACGAACGGTTGACATCGGAGCCGGTAAATTAAATTTAAATGACAAAAAAAATAAATAAGGAGATGATGAACATCGATCCATTTCCAAAAAAGGGGGTGCAACACGAGGACTTCCCAGGGGGTGACCCATGCTAGTACTACTCTCGCCCAAGCACGCTTAACTTCGGAGTTCTGATGGGATCCGGTGCATTAGTGCTGGTATGATCGCACCCGAATTCCTGTCGCCGAAATAGAACTTTATGTGTGAGTTAACGGAGGTCGTTATTCGGTTTGACCATCTCGACAGATGAGTCGATCGTCGAAACCTCGGAGTTTAACAAACGAAAGACGAACGGTTGACATCGGAGCCGATAAATTAAATTTAAATGACAAAAAATTAAATAAGGAGATGATGAACATCGATCCATATCCAAAGAAAGGGGTGCAACACGAGGACTTCCCAGAAGGTCACCCATCCTAGTACTACTCTCGCCCAAGCACGCTTAACTTCGTAGTTCTGATGGGATCCGGTGCATTAGTGCTGGTATGATCGCACCCGAATTCCTGTCGCCGAAATAGAACTTTATGTGTGAGTTAACGGAGGTCGTTATTCGGTTGGACCATCTCGACAGATGATTCGATCGTCGAAACCTCGGAGTTTAACAAACGAAAGACGAACAGGTTGACATCGGAGCCCCGGTAAATAATAAATTTAAATGACCAAAATAAATAAGGAGATGATGGAACATCGATCCATATCCAAAAATGGGGTGCAACACGAGGACTTCCCAGGGGTTCACCCATCCTAGTACTATTCTCGCCCAAGCACGCTTAACTTCGGAGTTCTGATAGGATCCGGTGCATTAGTGCTGATATGATCGCACCAGAATTCCTGTCGCCGAAATAGAAATTTATGTGTGAGTTAACGGAGGTCGTTATTCGTTTGGACCATCTCGACAGATGAGTCGATCGTCGAAACCTCGGAGTTTAACAAACGAAAGACGAACGGTTGACATCGGAGCCGGTAAATTACATTTAAATGACAAAAAAATAAATAAGGAGATGATGAACATCGATCCATATCCAAAAAAGGGGTGCAACACGAGACTTCCCAGGGGGTCACCCATCCTAGTACTACTCTCGCCCAAGCACGCTTAACTTCGGAGTTGTGATGGGATCCGGTGCATTAGTGCTGGTATGATCGCAAATTCCCCGAATTCCATGTCAGGCCGAAATAGAAATTATGTGTGAGTTAACGTAACATGGGACGGTCGTTATTCGTTGGACATTCAATCTCGACAGAATGCGTCGCATCGTCGAAAACCTGCGCGAAGTTTAACAAACGCAAAGACGAACGGTTTTACATCGGAGGCCGGTAAATTAAGATTAAACTACCCAAAAAAATAAATAAGGAGATAGATGAACATCGATCCATCATCCACAAAGGGGTGCAACACGAGGACTTCCCAGGGGGTCACCCCATACCTAGTGACTACTCTCGCCCAAGGTCACGCTTAACTTCGAGTAGCTGATGGGATCCGGTGCCATTAGTGCTGGTACTGATCGCAAACCCAAATTTCTGTTCGCCGGAAATAGAACTTTATGTGTGAGTTAACTGAGGTCGTTATTCGGTTGGACCATCTCGACAGATTAGTCGATCGTCGAAACCTCGGAGTTTAACAAACGAAAGACGAACGGTTGACATCGGAGCCGGTAATTTAAATTTAAATGACAAAAAAATAAATAAGGAGATGATGAACATCGATCCATATCCAAAAAGGGGTGCAACACGAGGACTTCCCAGGGGGTCACCCATCCTAGTACTACTCTCGCCCAAGCACGCTTAACTTCGGAGTTCAGATGGGATCCGGTGCATTAGTGCTGGTATGATCGCACCCGAATTCCTGTCGCCGAAATAGAACTTTATGTGTGAGTTAACGGAGGTCGTTATTCGGTTGGACCATCTCGACAGATGAGTCGATCGTCGAAACTTCGGAGTTTAACAAACGAAAGACGAACGGTTGACATCGGAGCCGGTAAATTAAATTTAAATGACAAAAAAATAAATAAAAAGATGATGAACATCGATCCATATCCAAAAAAGGGGTGCAACACGAGGACTTCCCAGGGGGTCACCCATCCTAGTACTACTCTCGCCCAAGCACGCATAACTTTGGAGTTCTGATGGGATCCGGTGTATTAGTGTTGGTATGATCGCACCCGAATTCCTGTCGCCGAAATAGAACTTTGTGTGTGAGTTAACGGAGGTCGTTATTCGGTTGGACCATCTCGACAGATGAGTCGAACGTCGAAACATCGGAGTTTAACAAACGAAAGACGAACGGTTGACATCGGAGCCAGTTAATTAAATTTAAATGACAAAAAAAATAAATAAGGAGATGATGAACATCGATCCATTTCCAAAAAAGGGGTGCAACACGAGGACTTCCCAGGGGGTCACCCATCCTAGTACTACTCTCGCCCAAGCACGCTTAACTTCGGAGTTCTGATGGGATCCGGTGCATTAGTGCTGGTATGATCGCACCCGAAAACCTGTCGCCGAAATAGAACTTTATGTGTGAGTTAACGGAGGTCGTTATTCGGTTGGACCATCTCGACAAATGAGTCGATCGTCGAAACCTCGGAGTTTAACAAACGAAAGACGAATGGTTGACATCAGAGCCGGTAAATTAAATTTAAATGACAAAAAAAATAAATAAGGAGATGATGAACATCGATCCATTTCCAAAAAAGGGGTGCAACACGAGGACTTCCCAGGGGATCACCCATCCTAGTACTACTCTCGCCCAAGCACGCTTAACTTCATAGTTCTGATGGGATCCGGTGCATTAGTGCTGGTATGATCGCACCCGAATTCCTGTCGCCTAAATAAAACTTTATGTGTGAGTTAACGGAGGTCGTTATTCGGTTGGACCATCTCGACAGATGAGTCGATCGTCGAAACCTCGGAGTTTAACAAACGAAATACGAACGGTTGACATCGGAGCCGGTAAATTAAATTTAAATGACAAAAAAATAAATAAGGAGATGATGAACATCGATCAATATCCAAAAAAGGGGTGCAACACGAGGACTTCAGGGGTCACCCATTCTCCCAGTACTACTCTCTCGGCCCAGCACGCTTAACTTCGGAGTTCTGATGGGATCCGGTGCATTAGTGCTGGTCTGATCGCACCCGAATTCCTGTCGCCGAAATAGAACTTTATGTGTGAGTTAACGGAGGTCGTTATTCGGTTGGACCATCTCGACAGATGAGTCGATCGTCGAAACCTCGGAGTTTAACAAACGAAAGACGAACGGTTGACATCGGAGCCGGTAAATTAAATTTAAATGACAAAAAAATAAATAAGAAGATGATGAACATCGATCCATATCCAAAAAAGGGGTGCACACGAGGACTTCCCAGGGGGTCACCCATCCTAGTACTACTCTCGCCCAAGCACGCTTAACTACGGAGTTCTGATGGGATCCGGTGCATTAGTGCTGGTATGATCGCACCCGAATTCCTGTCGCCGAAATAGAACTTTATGTGTGAGTTAACGGAGGTCGTTATTCGGTTGGACCATCTCGACAGATGAGTCGATCGTCGAAACCTCGGAGTTTAACAAACGAAAGCGAACGGTTGACATCGGGAGCCGGTAATTAAATTTAACTGACAAAAAAAATACTAAGGAAATGATGAACATCGATCCATTTCCAAAAGGGGTGCAACCCGAGGGACTTCCAGGGGGTCCCCCTCCTAGTATACTCTCGCCCAAGCACGATTAACTTAAGAGTTCTGATGGGCTCCGGTGATAGTGATGGTATGATCGCCCCGGCATTCCTGTCGCCGAAATAGAACTTTATGTGTGAGTTAACGGAGGTCGTTATTCGGTTGGACCATCTCGACAGATGAGTCGATCGTCAAAACCTCGGAGTTTAACAAACGAAAGACGAACGGTTGACATCGGAGCCGGTAAATTAAATTTAAATGACAAAAAAATAAATAAGGAGATGATGAACATCGATCCATATCCAAAAAAGGGGTGCAACACGAGGACTTCCCAGGGGGTCACCCATCCTAGTACTACTCCCGCCCAAGCACGCTTAACTTCGGAGTTCTGATGGGATCCGGTGCATTAGTGCTCGTATGATCGCACCCTAATTCCTGTCGCCGAAATAGAACTTTATGTGTGAGTTAACGGAGGTCGTTATTCGGTTGGACCATCTCGACAGATGAGTCGATCGTCGAAACCTCGGAGTTTAACAAACGAAAGACGAACGGTTGACATCGGAGCCGGTAAATTACATTTAAATGACAAAAAAATAAATAAGGAGATGATGAACATCGATCCATATCCAAAGAAGGGATGCAACACGAGACTTCCCAGGGGGTCACCCATCCTAGTACTACTCTCGCCCAAGCACGCTTAACTTCGGAGTTCTGATGGGATCCGGTGCATTAGTGCTGGTGTCGCCGAAATAGAGCTTTATGTGTGAGTTAACGGAGGTCGTTATTCGGTTGGACCATCTCGACAGATGAGTCGATCGTCGAAACCTCGGAGTTTAACAAACGAAAGACGAACGGTTGACATCGGAGCCGGTAAATTAAATTTAAATGACAAAAAAATAAATAAGGAGATGATGAACATCGATCCATATCCAAAAAAGGGGTGGAACACGACGACTTCCCAAGGGGTCACCCATCCTAGTACTACTCTCGCCCAAGCACGCTTAACTTCGGAATTCTGATGGGATCCGGTGCATTAATGCTGGTATGATCGCACCCGAATTCCTGTCGCCGAAATAGAACTTTATGTGTGAGTTAACGGAGGTCGTTATTCGGTTGGACCATCTCGACAGATGACTCGATCGTCGAAACCTCGGAGTATAACAAACGAAAGACGAACGGTTGACATCGGAGCCGGTAAATTAAATTTAAATGACAATAAAAATAAATAAGGAGATGATGAACATCGATCCTTTTCCAAAAAAGGGGTGCAACACGAGGACTTCCCAGGGGGTCACC
The DNA here is from genome assembly GCA_020465985.1 of Centrapalus pauciflorus. Lineage (NCBI taxonomy): Eukaryota > Viridiplantae > Streptophyta > Magnoliopsida > Asterales > Asteraceae > Centrapalus > Centrapalus pauciflorus. The sequence continues at coordinate 22,503 of JAANYP010008175.1, forward strand.
CATCCTAGTACTACTATCGCCCAAGCACGCTTAACTTCGGAGTTCTGATGCGATCCGGTGCATTAGTGCTGGTATGATCGCACCCGAATTCCTGTCGCCGAAATAGAACTTTATGTGTGAGTTAACGGAGGTCGTTATTCGGTTGGACCATCTCGACAGATGAGTCGATCGTCGAAACCTCGAAGTTTAACAAACGAAAGACGAACGGTTGACATCGGAGCCGGTATATTAAGTTTAAATGACAAAAAAAATAAATAAGGAGATGATGAACATCGATCCATTTCCAAAAAAGGGGTGCAACACGAGGACTTCCCAGGGGGTCACCCATCCTAGTACTACTCTCGTCCAAGCACGCTTTACTTCGGAGTTCTGATGGGATCCGGTGCATTAGTGCTGGTATGATCGCACCCGAACTCCTGTCGCCGAAATAGAACTTTATGTGTGAGTTAACGGAGGTCGTTATTCGGTTGGACCATCTCGACAGATGAGTCGATCGTCGAAACCTCGAAGTTTAACAAACGAAAGACGAACGGTTGACATCGGAGCCGGTAAATTAAATTTAAATGACAAAAAAATAAATAAGGAGATGATGAACATCGATCCATATCCAAAAAAGGGGTGCAACACGACGACTTCCCAGGGGGTCACCCATCCTAGTACTACTCTCGCCCAAGCACGCTTAACTTCGGAATTCTGATGGGATCCGGTGCATTAGTGCTGGTATGATCGCACCCGAATTCCTGTCGCCGAAATAGAACTTTATGTGTGAGTTAACGGAGGTCGTTATTCGGTTGGACCATCTCGACAGATGACTCGATCGTCGAAACATCGGAGTATAACAAACGAAAGACGAACGGTTGACATCGGAGCCGGTAAATTAAATTTAAATGACAAAAAAAATAAATAAGGAGATGATGAACATCGATCCTTTTCCAAAAAAGGGGTGCAACACGAGGACTTCCCAGGGGGTCACCCATCCTAGTACTACTCTCGCCCAAGCACGCTTAACTTAGGAGTTCTGATGGGATCCGGTGCATTAGTGCTTGGTCTGATCGCAAACCCGAATTCCGTCGCCGAAATAGAACTTTATGTGTGATTAACGGATTGTCGTTTTCGTTGGACCATCTCGACAGATGTAGTCGGATCGTCGAAACCTCGGAGTTAGTTTTCACAAAGAAAAGAAAGACGAACGGTTGACATCGGAGCGTGGTAAATTAAATTTAAATGACAAAAAAATAAATAAGGAGATGATGAACATCGATCCATATCCAAAAAAGAGGTGCAACACGAGGACTTCCCAGGGAGTCACCCATCCTAATACTACTCTCGCCCAAGCACGCTTAACTTCGGAGTTCTGATGGGATCCGGTGCATTAGTGCTGGTTTGATCGCACCCGAATTCCTGTCGCCGAAAGAGAACTTTATGTGTGAGTTAACGGAGGTCGTTATTCGGTTGGACCATCTCGACAGATGAGTCGATCGTCGAAACCTTGGAGTTTAACAAAC
>JAANYP010008176.1:0-20168 GCA_020465985.1 Centrapalus pauciflorus
AAATCCGGAAGTTTGTGAAGTCTGGCAGACCGAGAAGTTATATCGAAGCGGTTGAAATTGCTAGGGTAGGTGACCTTGAAATCTATCCTGAGCGAGCGTGTCCTTTTATTGCTAAATCTAGTAAGAAGGAAAAATCTGAGAAAGCTGGGAAGGAGAGAATGGAAAGGAAGAGTGAAAGTTCGAAGAAGGGAGATAAGCAGTCTTCCAAGAAAGCTAAGTCGTATGCTGTGACCTCGACGCCAAAGCCTGCTTGTCCTCGCTGCAAGCAAATTCATGAGGGGAAATGCGATCCTGCGTTCGTTAAATGTTACTGCTGTAGACAGAGCGGTCACGATAGGTCAGAATGTCCCAGGCGCAATGAGGCTTGCAGAAACTGCATTACGTTGGGGCATCATGCTAAAGACTGTACCCGACCCCCGATTTGTTCCTCCGCCTACATCTTCACCTCAGCAATCAGTCAAAGGTTCTTCTGCCCCGAGGAATCAACCGAGATCTTTCCAGATGACAGCCGAAGAGGCAAAAGAGACTGCTGACGTCGTCACGGGTACATTTCTTGTTAATGATATGCCTGCCTTAATCTTATTTGACTCTGGCTCTAATCTGTCGTATGTGTCTGAAAAGTTTGCTAAACAGTTTGATTTTGCCCCTGTGATGTTACCTGCACCCTTAGACATAGAAACTGCTAGCTCGAATTTTGTGACTGTGAATAGAGTCTTTCGTTCCTGTAAGCTAGTGATTGATGACCTCTCCTCGGACGTTGACCTGATACCGATGTGGATTAGAGAATTCGATGTTATTATAGGAATGGATTGGCTTATGACGAATAATGCTGAAATCCTTTGTGCTAAAAGGATGATTAGAATTAGAACCCCCGAAGGAAGTGAACGTTATGTTTATGGCGATAGAAAGACTCGAAATTTAGGTCTCATCTCTGTAATGAAAGCCCGAAAGTGCCTAACCAAGGGTTGTGCCGCCTATTTAGCATATGCCTTAGATGCTAAAGAAGTTAAAAAGACCGTGTCTGATGTACCTGTAGTTAGAGATTTCCCTGACGTGTTCCCGGATGACATCTCTGGTTTGCCACCAGATCGTCAAATCGAATTCCACATTGACCTTGTACCGGGTGCTGCTCCTATCGCGAAAGCCCCTTACCGACTTGCTCCGAATGAGATGAAGGAAATGATGAGTCAGTTGCAGGAATTATTGGAAAAAGGGTTTATTCGTCCGAGTACTTCTCCTTGGGGTGCTCCGGTTCTTTTTGTTAAGAAGAAGGATGGTACCTTTCGCATGTGTATCGATTATCGGGAGTTAAATAAGGTAACTATTAAGAACTGATACCCTCTGCCTAGAATTGATGACTTGTTTGATCAACTGCAAGGGGCTAGTTATTTTTCAAAGATTGATCTCCGATCTGGATATCATCAGCTCAAAGTATTTGAGTCTGATGTACCGAAGACTGCATTTCGTACTCGTTACGGCCAATTTGAATTCCTAGTAATGCCGTTCGGTCTCACAAATGCCCCGGCCGCATTTATGGACCTTATGAATAGGGTATGTGGACCAATGCTGGATAAATCAGTGATAGTCTTCATTGATGACATCTTGATTTACTCCAAGTCTGAATCTGATCATGCGATGCATTTGCGAGAATTGCTAGAATTGTTACGAAAGGAGCGACTCTATGCAAAATTCTCCAAATGTGAATTTTGGTTACGCCAGGTGCAATTTTTAGGACATATTGTCTCGGGTGAGGGAATAGCCGTAGATCCATCAAAGGTTGATGCGGTTCAGAAGTGGGAAGCGCCGAAAAACGTATCTGAAGTTCGAAGTTTCTTGGGTTTAGCGGGCTATTACCAAAGATTTATCCGTGATTTCTCCAAGATTGCGGTGCCTTTAACCAGTCTGACGAAGAAAGAAGTTAAGTTTGAATGGAATGAATCTCAAGATCGAGCCTTTGAGACTTTGAAGCGTAAGCTAATTGAAGCACCGGTTTTGGCCTTACCTGAGGGGAATGACGATTTTGTAGTCTATAGTGATGCTTCTAAGATGGGATTAGGCTGTGTGCTGATGCAAAGGGATAAAGTAATTGCCTACGCATCAAGGCAGCTAAAGGCGCATGAGAAGAATTATCCGACGCATGATTTAGAACTTGCAGCCGTGACCTTTGCACTGAAGATTTGGCGGCATTATCTGTACGGGACTAGATGCAAGTTATATACAGATCACAAAAGTCTGAAGTATATATTCGACCAGAAAGAGCTGAATATGCGTCAAAGGCGATCTATGGAATTGATTAAAGACTATGACTGTGAAATCCTTTACCATCCAGGTAAAGCAAACATTGTAGCAGATGCCCTAAGCCGCAAAACCGGACCAGACCATTATACCCGATGTTATGCTTTGATATCTGTTGTTTTGGAGTCTGCCTTGCCTGAGTCGATTATTGCCGCTCAGACCGAAGCTATTCGGGATGAGAACTTGAAATCTGAATGTATGGTTACTTATGTGACCAAGCTGACTCTTGATAATCGTGGTCTTAGACGATTCATGGATAGAATATGGATTCCCAGACTAGGAGGTATTCGTGATCAAATTCTGTCGGAGGCTCATATGTCAAAATTTTCGGTACATCCTGGTTCTACTAAAATGTACCAAGATTTGAAAACGGAATATTGGTGGCCTGGAATGAAGAAGGACGTAGGACGATATGTAGAAAATTGCATGACTTGTTTACAAGTCAAATCGGAACATCAGAAGCCGTATGGGGAACTACAACCATTGCCAATCTCGGAATGGAAGTGGGACCACATAACCATGGACTTTGTGACGAAGCTGCCCAGGACAAAGCGGAATCATGACTCTATATGGGTAATAGTGGATCGACTTACTAAGTCAGCCCATTTCCTACCCATACGTGAAGATGAACGCCTCGAAAAGTTAGCCGAATTGTACGTAAAGGAAATTGTGACTAGACATGGTGTGCCATTGTCTATAGTATCGGACCGTGACAGCAGATTTACTTCTCGTTTTTGGAAGGCTTTTCAGAATGGACTAGGAACTGAACTTAAGATGAGCACCGCCTATCATCCTGAAACTGACGGGCAAAGTGAGAGGACAATTTTGACCTTAGAAGATATGTTACGTGCTTGTGTGATTGATCTCGGTGGAAGTTGGGATACTCACCTGCCGTTTGTGGAATTTGCTTATAACAATAGTTATCACTCGACTATTGGTATGCCTCCATATCAGCTTTTGTACGGACGTCGATGCCGAACTCCAACCTGTTGGAGGGAAACAGGCGAACGCCCGATCTCTGGACCAGCGATTTTGCAAGAAGCCCATGATCAGCTACAGTTGATTCGACAGCGGATTCAGACTTCTCAAGACAGACAAAAGAAGTATCATGATCGAAGACGTAAGCCAATTGCGTTTGAAGTTGGAGATAAAGTGTTGCTGAAGGTCTCGCCAAGAAAAGGAATAGTAAGGTTCGGCAAACGGGGGAAGTTGAGCCCTCGATTTGTGGGTCCTTTTGAAATTCTCGAGCGTGTAGGATTGCAAGCCTACAGACTAAAGCTGCCTGTCGAAATGACTGGGATTCATGATGTATTCCATGTGAGTAATCTTCGAAAGTGTTTAGCTGACGCTGAAGCTGTGATTCCTTGGAAAGACGTGCAAATTGATGAGCAGTTGCGATACGAAGAAGAGCCCGAGAGTATTATCGATCATAAAGTTTCGAAATTACGCAACAAGGAAATTCCAATGGTGTTAGTTCAATGGAAATACCATAAGGGATCTGCGCAAACTTGGGAACGAGAAGACGAGATTAGGCAGAAGTATCCGAAGTTATTTCTGCCTTAGTCGATTCCGAGGACGGAATCAATTTAACGGGGGAAGATTGTAACAACCCGTAATTTATTAAATACAAATTACAGCAACAGACTTTGGATAATAAAGCAATTTTATCCAATTATTAGTAAATAACTGAAAATATGAATCTGTGATAATTAATTATATTAAGTTATAATTAATTATGATATGTTGCCCAAAATTTAGCTGAAATTAAGTTAATAATTAAAATTCAGCTAAATGACAAATTAAAGACTGAAAGTGACGAAACGGACTAAAATGAATAAAAATGTGACTAAAAGACATTTATGCAAGTCGGATTGTTGGGAAATAAAGTTGGTCAATTCCGGATAATTCAGTAGAAGATCTGATTTTCTCCCTATTTTCCTATAAATAGGGCAGCCCTCCTCATTTCTTAAGTTTGGAAAATCTAGAACTCTCTCCTTCTCTCTCTACACTCTCACCTTCTCTCTAGAATTTCTCCTAATCGAACCGTCGGATTCTCGTGATTCATACGCCATCGGATAGAGATCGTCGAGCTCTTCACGAATCTACCATTGCATGTTTGATTTCGTCCGGATTTAAGGTAAGATCGGCCCTATTTCTGTCTTTTGGTTCGGTTTTGAAAGAGCAATTTCGAGTTTGCTCATATTCCCTCTTTTTGAAGCTGATTTGCCCCCGTTTAGGACCTGTTTTTGCTTGGAAATCATCCATAGTCGAAGGTTATAGCTTGGACGAAGGTTAGTAACCATTTCTCTATCATTTATGCTCATATTTAGTTGTTAGAACCTGGAAAATCGTTGATCATGTAGAACAGACTCGAAAAAGCATTGTTTAGACTCGAAATCCCCTAGTTCGAATCTATATGGTTCGAATCTATGAAAGGTTTCGAATCTGTGTATTGCTCATTTCGAATCTGATGTAATTCGACTCTAATTCTTCTATTTCGAATCTATGTGTGTCTCGAATGTGTATGCTAGTTTCGAATCTATCCTAGAATCTAAGGCCTACTTCGAATCTATCTTCCCTAGCATAGAATCTATTGATTTCGAATCTGATCCCCCTAGATTCGAGATTGATGTTCGAATCTAATGCTATTCGAATCTGTACCCTATTCGAATCTGTTGCCTTAGTTCGAATCTGATTTAGTTCCTAGCCTAAGATTAATTCCTAAATCAGATTAAGTTATTAAACAACCTATTGTAATCAAAAGTGTAATATGATTATGATAAAACTCACAAGTTCAAGTTGCATATCTATTTTATGCACAAATGAATTATCAGACTCTGTACGAACCCTTAAAATGTGTATGACCTGTTCAACTTGCTAAGTAATACGATTGGCTTTGTTTCAAGGCCACACATCTATAATTAGATGAATCGTATTAATCTGATAAGAATAGATTCACCTTGGGACGATAGGAACTACCCCAGACTCGACAGCCAGAATTGACAATAAACTGAATATATAACTAGGGTTATATAGATTATGACTCAGACTTGACATTAATATGCCAGACTTGAAACTGAACTGCAGGAACCCACCGATTTGACAGAGTAAACTGAACAGCTTAACTCATTAAGCATTATCTGACTACGGACCACTGTGAGTGACAGATTTCATTAATTACTTGCATATATTTCGATACTTATTGGTGAATGTATTGACTGTATGGAAACTGCTGATTGTTGCTGCATGTTTCTTTAATACTATATTGTATCATAGAAACGTACTTTTGACATTACTGAAGCTAGACATTTGAATTGCCTTGATTGCATGTTCACTTTTACATTTTATGTAAATACGTATCATGCTTATTGCTTACTTGACTGTATAAATATTTGCCGCTACATATTGCATTATCCGACAGGACCGAATGTGAGATCTCCATTCACAGGAGGGAATTCTGCAGATTCCTTTCCTATTTGACTCGTTTCCATACACTTCCCGTAGGGCTTCGGCCTTACACATGGGAATACCAACTGGGTTGTCTCCCAACCTTTTTGCCGTCTTTGACGTATTGCCGACAGGATTTGATAGTATGTTATATGTGTGTGGTAACTAATGGAACTCTGTTAACTCACTAAGCATTGTTAGCTTACTCTGTCATGACAACTCTTTTTCATGAAAAGCTGATAAAGGCAAGAACTTAGCAGGTAGTTCGTCCCAGGCTAAGTGAATCTGAATTTTGATGAATAGCAGACCTTTGGACTTTTGAAGATGCCTATTTTGAAAAGATGTTGCGGTCTCAGGTAGCTTGTTCAGTCTTCCGCACTCTGATTGAAGATTTAGAAGCTAGTTAGACCACCATTTGATTTTAATATATTGTTGTAATTAAGTATTCATGCTGATGGACCTGTGGTATCAAACAATTTAGTAATATTTATTACTTAATGAAATGAAATATTATGACGTGTACTGTTTGTGGAAACTTGGATGTTACAAAATCGTCCTCTCACTTTGCCTGTCAGTTTCAGGATGATAAGCGGTGTTCATTTTAAGTTCAGTACCTAGTCCATTCTGAAAAGCCTTCCAAAAACGGGAAGTAAATCTGCTGTCACGGTCCGATACTATAGACAATGGCACACCATGTCTAGTCACGATTTCTTTCATGTACAATTCAGCTAACTTTTCGAGGCGTTCATCTTCACGTATGGGTAGGAAATGGGCTGACTTAGTAAGTCGATCCACTATTACCCATATAGAGTCATGATTCCGCTTAGTCCTGGGCAGCTTCGTCTCAAAGTCCATAGTTATGTGGTCCCACTTCCATTCCGGGATTGGCAATGGTTGTAGTTCCCCATACGGCTTCTGATGTTCCGAATTGACTTGTAAACAAGTCATGCAATTTTCTACATATCGCCCCACGTCCTTCTTCATTCCAGGCCACCAATATTCCGTCCTCAAGTCTTGATACATTTTAGTAGAACCAGGATGTATCGCAAATTTCGACATATGAGCTTCCGACAGAATTTGATCACGAATACCTCCTAGTCTAGGGACCCATATTCTATTCATGAACCGTCTAAGACCATGATTATCAAGGGTCAGCTTGGTCACATAAGTAACCATACGTTCAGATTTCAAGTTCTCATCCTGAATGGCTTCGGTTTGAGCGGCAATAATCGACTCAGGCAAGGCAGACTCCAAAACAACAGAAGTCAAAGCATAACATCGAGTATAATGGTCTTGTCTGGTTTTGCGGCTTAGGGCATCTGCTACAATGTTTACTATACCTGGATGGTAAAGGATCTCGCATTTGGAGAATTTTGCGTAGAGTCGCTCTTTTCGTAGTAATTCTAGCAATTCTCGTAAGAGCTTCGCACGGTCAGATTCAGACTTAGAGTAAATCAAAATGTCATCAATAAAGACTATCACTGATTTGTCCAGCATTGACCTACATACTCTATTCATAAAGTCCATAATTGCGGCCGGGGCATTGGTGAGACCGAACGGTATTGTTAGAAACTCAAAATGGCCGTAACGAGCACGAAATGCAGTCTTCGGTACGTCAGACTCAAATATCTTAAGTTGATGATATCCAGATCGAAGATCAATCTTTGATTAGGTACTTTCGGGCTTTCATTACAGAAATGAGACCTAAATCTCGAGTCTTTCTATCGTCATAAACATAACGTTCATTTCCTTCGGGGGTTCTAATTCTAATTATCCTTTGGCACAAAGGATTTCAGCATTGCTCGTCATGAGCCTGCCCATTCCTATGATAATATCGAATTCTCTAATCCACATCGGTATCAGGTCAAAGTCTGAGGAGAGGTCATCAATCACTAGCTTACAGGAACGAAAGATTCTACTCACAGTCACAAAATTCGAGCTAGCAGTTTCTATATCTAACGGTACAGGTAGCATTATTGGGGCAAAATCAAACAGTTTAGCAAACTTTTCAGACACATATGACAGATTAGAGCAGGCATAGAGTTAACAAGAAATGTACCTATGACGACATCAGCAGTCTCTTTTGCCTCAGCGGCTGTCATCTGGAAAGATCTTGGTTGATTCCTCGGAGCAGAAGAACCCTTGAATGATTGCCGGGGTGAAAATGCAGGCGGAGGAACAAATCGGGGCCGAGTACAGTCTTTAGCATGGTGTCCCAACGTAATGCAGTTTCGGCAAGCCTCACTGCGCCTGGGACATTCTGACCGATCATGACCATTCTGTCTGCAGCAGTAGCACTTAACGAACGCAGGATCGCACTTTCCTTCATGAATTTGCTTGCAGCGAGGACAAGCAGACCTTGGCGTAGCGGTCACAGCATAAGATTTAGCCTTCTTAAAAGACTGCTTATCTCCTTGCCTTGAACTTTCACTCTCCTTTTCCGATTTCTCAGATTTTTCTTTCTTGCTAGACTTGGCAATAAAAAGAGTCGCTCGCTCCGGATAGATTTCAAGTTCCCCTACCTTAGCAACTTCAACTACTTCCATATCACTTCTCGGTCTGCCAGAATTCACAAAAAGATCCCTTCGTCGTCCCTCAGAGGGCTCATGCCTAAGTTTCCTTTTTCGATCCTTCTTGGGCTTTGCTAACATCTCTTCTCTATACTTCAATTCTAACTCCCGTAACTTAAGTTCTCGCAACCTAAGTTCTTCTTCCCGGTGCTTAAATTCAATTTCACGCTGGTTTTCCTCATCAGCCTGCATTACCGCTTTACCCTTAGTCAGTAAATCCTTAATTTCCTTAAATCGGTCTTCAACCGCCATATCAGTCTGCAGTCGATTCCTATCCATCATAAGCTGTATGTAACGGCCCGAAATTTTATAAGTATATATTTTAGCATCAGACTTTGGATAATAAAGCAATATTATCCAATTATTAGTAATTAGCTGATAATGTGAATCTGAAATAATTAATTATATTAATTTATAATTAATTATGCTAAGTTGCCAAAAAAAAAATTTAGTTGAAATTAAGATAATAATTAAAATTCAGCTAAATGACAATCTAATGACCGAAAATAGCAAAACTGACTAAAATGAGTTAAAATTTACTAAAAGACAATTGTTGCAGATTTAGAACTTCTTTGCTAATATTTGCATCTGAAATGCAAATCGATTTGTCGGGAAATAAAAGTTGGACAATTCCGGAAAATTCAGTAGAATATCTGATTTTCCCTATTTCCCTATAAATAGGAGTTACACTCCTCACTTTTCAAAGTTTGGAAAGTTGATTCACCTTCTCTCTCTACACTCTCCTCCTTCTCTCTAGCTTTTCTTCAAATCGAACCGTCGGATTCTCGTGTTACATACGCCATTGGATAGAGATCGTCGAGTTCTTCGCGAATCTACCATCTCGTGTTTGATTTCGTCCGAATTTGAGGTAAGATCGACCGTTTTTCTGACTTTTAGTTTGGTTTTGAAGAACAAATTCGAGTTTGTTCATTTTCCTTCATTTGAAGCTGATTTGCCCTCGTTTAGGACCTGTTCTTGCTTGGAAATCATCCATAGTCGAAGGATATATCTTGGACGAAGGTTAGTAGCCATTTCTCTATCTTTTATGTTCAAGTTTAGTTGTTAAGACCTGGAAAATCGTTGATCTTGTAGAACAGATTCGAAAATTAAATGATCAGATTCGAATGTATGAATTCGAACCTGTTCCCCCTCCTTAGATTCGAGATTTGCTTCGACTCTATGTCTATGATTCGAGTTTATGTTCCTGGTTCGAGTCTGTGCATGTCTTAGAATCTGTTACCTTCGAATCTAATTCCAAGGATTTAAATTTGTTGCTTCGAATCTGATTATTGGCCTTCGAATCTGTGTGGGGGGTTCGAATCTGAGAAGCATTCGAATCTAAAACCTTAGATTCGAACAAGAGGACTTCGAATCTGTCCCTCTTAATTCAATTTTGATTATACTCCTATCCATGGATTAATTCCTAAATCATATTAAGTTATTTAAGCAACCTTTTGTAATTGAAAGAATCCTTTGACATTGATAAAACTCACGAGTTCCAGATACATAACTATTTTATGTTCAAATAATTATCAGACTCTGTATAAACCTTTAGAATGTGTATGTCATGTTACACCATGCTAGTAATACGATTGGCTTTGTTTTCAAGGCTACACATCTGTAATTAGAAGGATTGTATAACTCTGATAAGAATAGACTCACCTTGGGACAATAGGGACTACCTCAGACTTGACATTAATATACCAGACTTGAAACTGAAATGCAGGGACCCGTCGTTCTGACAGAGTAAACTGAACCGCTTAACTTGTTAAGCATTATCTGACTACGGACCACTGTGAGTGACAGATTTCATTAATTACTTACATATATTTCGATACTTATTGGTGAATGTACTGACTGTATGGAAACTACTGATTGATTGCTGCATGTTTCTTTAATACTATATTGTATCATAGAAACGTATGTTGCCATTACTGAACTAGACATTTGAAATGCCTTGATTGCATGTTCACTTTTACATTTTATGTAAATACGCATCATGCTTACTGCTTACTTGACTGTTTATATACTTGCCATTGCATATTGCATCATCCGACCGGACCGAATGTGAGATCTCCATTCACAGGAGGGAATTCTGCAGATTCCTTTCCTATCTGACTTGTTTCCATACACTTCCCGTAGGGCTTCGGCCTTACATATGGGAATACTGACCGGGTTGTCTCCCAACCTAATTGCCGTCTCTGACGTGTTGACCGACAGGATCTGATAGTATGTTATATGTGTGTGGTATCTAGTGGAACTCTGTTAACTCACTAAGCTTTGTTAGCTTACTCTGTCATGACAACTCCTTTTCAGGAAAAGCTGATAAAGGCAAGATCATAGCAGATAGTTCGTCCCAGGCTAAGTGAATCTGGATTTTTATGAAAAGCAGACCTTGGATTTTTGATGATGCCTATTTTGTAAAGACGATGCGGTCTCGGGTAGCTTGTTCAGTCTTCCGCACTCTGATTGAAGATTTAGAAGCTAGTTAGACCACCATTTGATCTTTAAATTATTGTTGTAATTAAGTATTTTGCTGATGGGCCTGTGGTATCAACAATTAATATTATTATGAAATGAAATATTTTGTCGTGTACTGTTTGTGGAAAATTGGATGTTACACTGTATTTGCCTACAATTATCCTCATTCAGCTTGTGAATGAGATCAAATAATTGAGCCTGCTGGGGAGGCACAGGCGTAGCAGTACTGCTTGAGTCATTAGCAGTATTTTCAGGGTCAGTGCCTAAATCCTCTACATGAACAGATTCTTTGTGTTGATCAGCTGCAGCATCAGCAGCTTTACCAACAGTCGAGGTACCAGCAACATTTGGATTCTTATCAGCCATTGGCTGAAAATATAAAGGAAATAACTATTATTTCCTGATTCAAATAAGCACGATTCGAGTCATAATTCCTACGTCAAATAATCACATCTATGTTATAAATATGAAGGCAGTCAGTCAGGCTGGCACAGAGTCAAGTCAAAGTCAAGTCAATATCAAGCAGTCAATCCCTCCCCCATCCTATCAGTCATCATTTGCCTATCTTAGGTCAAGTTGTGTGGGTAGTCCTTTACTAATTAAGTTACCCTAGGCCTCGGTGACTTGTTCGGGAATTCAGAGTCACATAGTCCATATCATACCAGTAGTTTAAGTATCGGGTGGCCAATCCGATGATTAAACCGCTGCTCTAATACCAACTTTGTAACATCCAAGTTACCACAAACAGTACACGTCATAATATTTCATTTGATTCAATAATAAATATTACTAATTGTTTGATACCACAGGTCCATCTGCCTGAATACTTAATTACAAAAAAATATATAAAGATCAAATGGGGGTCTAAACTAGCTTCTAAATCTTCAATCAGAGTGCGGAAGACTGAACAAGCTACCCGACACCGCATCATCTTTTCAAAATAGGCGACAGCAAAAGTCCAAAAGTCTGCTATTCATCAAATGTCCAGAATCACTTAGCCTGGGACGAACTACCTGCTATGGTCTTGCCTTTATCAACTTTTCCTGTAAAAGAGTTGTCATGACAGAGTAAGCTAACATTGCTTAGTGAGTTAACAGAGTTCCATTAGTTACCACACACATATAACATACTATCAGTTCCTGTCGGCAATACGTCAGAGACGGCAAAAAGGTTGGGAGACAACCCAGTTTGTATTCCCCTGTGTAAGGCCGAAGCCCTACGGGAAATGTATGGAAACAAGTCAAATAGGAAAGGAATCTGCAGAATTCCCTCCTGTGAATGGAGATCTCACATTCGGTCCGGTCGGATGATGCAATATGCAATGGCAAGTATATAAACAGTCAAGTAAGCAGTAAGCATGATGCGTATTTACATAAAATGTAAAAGTGAACATGCAATCAAGGCATTTCAAATGTCTAGTTCAGTAATGGCAACATACGTTTCTATGATACAATATAGTATTAAAGAAACATGCAGCAATCAATCAGTAGTTTCCATACAGTCAGTACATTCACCAATAAGTATCGAAATATATGTAAGTAATTAATGAAATCTGTCACTCACAGTGGTCCGTAGTCAGATAATGCTTAACGAATTAAGCGGTTCAGTTTACTCTGTCAAATCGACGGGTTCCTGCATTTCAGTTTCAAGTCTGGCATATTAATGTCAAGTCTGTGACATAATCTATATAACCATAGTTACATATTCAGGTTATTGTCAATTCTGGCTGTCGAGTCTGAGGTAGTTCCTATCGTCCCAAGGTGAGTCTATTCTTATCAGATTAATACGATTTATCTAATTACATATGTGTGGCCTTGAAATAAAGCCAATCATATTACTAGCTAGGTGCATCATGACATACGATTTCTAAGAGTTCATTCAGTGTCTGTTAATTCATTTGTGCATAAAATAGATGTGCAACTAGAATTTGTGAGTTTTATCATAATCATATTATACTTTTAATTACAATAGGTTGATTAATAACTTAATCTGATTTTAGGAATTTAACTTTGGCTTGGAACTAAATTAGATTCGAATATAGCCAATTTGAATTTATGGAGACAGATTCGAATAGCCTCAATTCGAATCTAGCTGAGATAGATTCGAAGTCCATACATACATTCGAAGACAACACCTAGATTCGAAGACCTTACATAGATTCGAAGACAACACCTAGATTCGAAGACCTTACATAGATTCGAAAACAACACCTAGATTCGAAGACCTTACATAGATTCGAAATCAATTCATAGATTCGAAGACAGCACATTCGAGTTTATACATGAATTTCTCGAGTTTGTTCTTCTTGTTCAACGATTTTCCAGGTTTTTAACTATGAAACTCAACAAAAATAAGGGAGAAATAGTCACTAACCTTAGTCCAAGCTATAGCAGTCGATTGTAGACGTTTTCCAAGCAAAAACAGGTCCTAAACGAGAGTAAATCAGCTTCGAATGAAGAGAGTTTGAGAAATTTCGAGTTTGCTCTTCAAAACCGAACCAAAAGACAGAAAAAGGGTCGAATTTACCTCAAATCGGAACCAAATCGAACATGCAATGACAGAATATTGTAGAGCTTGACGATCTCTTTCCGTTGACGTATAAATCACGAGAATCCGACGGTTCGTTTAGGAGAAATTCTAGAGAGAAGGTGAGGGTGTAGAGAGAGAAGGAGAGAGGGTTTCAATTTGCTAAACCATGAAAATGAGGAGGGAAGGCTCTATTTATAGGAAAATAGGGAAAAAATCAGATTTTCTACTGAATTTCCGGAATCGACCAACTTTTATTCATTTTAGTCCGTTTCGTCATTTTCAGTCTTTAATTTGTCATTTAGCTGAATTTTAATTATCAACTTTATTTCAGCTAATTTTGGGGCAACTTTTCATAATTAATTATAACTTAATATAATTAACTATTTAAGATTCATGTTTTCGGTTAATTACTAATATTTGGATAAAATTGCTTAATTATCCATAGTCTGCTGTTGTAATTTATATTTAATAAATTACGGGCTGTTACATGTCACTCACACCGGTACTGAGCAATGCAAGTAATCAAGGAACATGCAGCAGTAGTTGTCTAGTTTCAGCAGTGTCTATCATACGTTCCTAACATACAATCAAAAAATCCAGGAACAAGCAGCAACAGATGTTTCCATACAAGTCTGTAACAATCACCAATAGGTACCGAAACATATACAAGTAAGTAATGTAATCTGTCACTCACACCGGTCCTGAGCAATGCAAATAATCAAGGAACATGCAGCAGCAGTTGTCTAGTTTCTGCAGTGTCTATCGTACGTTCCTAACATACAATTAAGTAATCAAGGAACAAGCAGCAGTAGATGTTTCCATACAAGGGAGTAACAACCACCAATAAGTACCGAAACATATGCAATTAAGTAATGTAATCTGTCACTCACACCGGTCCTGAGCAATACAAGTAATCAAGGAGCATGCAGCAGCAGTTGTCCAGTTTCAGTAGTGTCTATCATACGTTCCTAACATATAATTAAGTAATCAAGGAACATTCAGCAACAGATGTTTCCATACAAGTCAATAACAATCACCAATAACTACCAAAACATATGCAAGTAAGTAATGCAATCTGTCGCTCACAGCGGTCCTGAGCAATGCAAGTAATCAAGGAACATGCAGCAGCAGATGTTTCGATACAAGTCAGTAACAATCACCAACAAGTACCAAAACATATGCAAGTAAGTAATGCAATCTATCGCTCACAGCGGTCCTTAGCAATGCAAGTAATCAAGGAACATGCTGCAGCAGATGTTTCCATTCAAATCAGTAACAATCACCAATAAGTACCGAAACATATGCAAGTAAGTAATGCAATCTGTCACTCACAGCGGTCCTGAGCAATGCAAGTAATCAAGGAACATGCAACAGCAGTTGTCCAGTTTCAGCAGTGTCTATCATAAGTTCCTGACATACAATTAAGTAATCAAGAAACAAGCAGCAGCAGATCTTTCAATACAAGTCAGTAAAAATCACCAATAAGTACCGAAACATATGCAAGTAAGTAATGCAATCTGTCACTCACAGCGGTCCTGAGCAATGCAACTAATCAAGGAACATGCAGCAGCAGTTGTCCAGTCTCTACAGTGTCTATCATACGTTCCTAACATACGATTAAGTCATCAAGGAACAAGCAACAACAGATGTTTCCATACAAGTCTGTAACAATCACCAATAAGTACCGAAACATATGCAAGTAAGTAATGCAATCTGTCACTCACAGCGGTCCTGAGCAATCCAAGTAATCAAGGAACATGCAACAGCAGTTGTCCGGTTTCAGCAGTGTCTATCATACGTTCCTAACATACAATTAAGTAATCACAGAAAAAGCAGCAACACATGTTTCCATACAAGTCAGTAACAATCACCAATAAGTACAAAAACATATGCAAGTAAGTAATGGAATCTGTCACTCACACTTGTCCTGAGCAATCCAAGTAATCAAGGAACATGCAACAGCAGTTGTCCAGTCTCAACAGTGTCTATCATAAGTTCCTAACATACAATTAAGTAATCAAGGAACAAGCAGCAGCATATGTTTCAATACAAGTCGGTAACAATCACCAATAAGTACCGAAACATATTCAAGTAAGTAATGCAATCTGTCACTCACAGCGGTCCTGAGCAATCCAAGTAATCAAGGAACATGCAGCAGCAGTTGTCCAGTTTCAACAGTGTCTATCATAAGTTCCTAGCATACAATTAAGTAATCAAGGAACAAGCAGCAGCAGATGTTTCAATACAAGTCTGTAACAATCACCAATAAGTACTGAAACATATTCAAGTAAGTAATGTAATCTGTCACTCACACCGGTCCTGAGCAATGCAAGTAATCAAGGAACATGCAGCAGGAGTTGTCTAGTTTCAGCAGTGTCTATCATACGTTCCTAACATACAATTAAGAAATCAAGAAAAACAAGCAGCAGCAGATGTTTCCATACAAGTCTGTAACAATCACCAATAAGTACCGAAACATATACAAGTAAGTAATGTAATCTGTCACTCACACCGGTCCTGAGCAATGCAAGTAATCAAGCAACATGCAGCAGCAGTTGTCTAGTTTCAGCAGTGTCTATCATACGTTCCTAACATACAATTAAGAAATCAAGGAACAAGCAGCAGCAGATGTTTCCATACAAGTCTGTAACAATCACCAATAAGTACCGAAACATATACAAGTAAGTAATGTAATCTGTCACTCACACCGGTCCTGAGCAATGCAATTAATCAAGGAACATGCAGCAGTTGTCTAGTTTCAGCAGTGTCTATCATACGTTCCTAACATACAATTAAGTAATCAAGGAACAAGCAGCAGCAGATGTTTCCATACAAAGGAGTAACAACCACCAATAAGGACCGAAACATATGCAAGTAAGTAATGTAATCTGTCACTCACACCGGTCCTGAGCAATGCAAGTAATCAAGGAGCATGCAGTAGCAGTTGTCCAGTTTCAGCAGTGTTTATCATACGTTTCTAACATACAAGTAAGTAATCAAGGAACATTCAGCAACAGATGTTTCCATACAAGTCAGTAACAATCACCAATAAGTACCAAAACATATGCAAGTAAGTAATGCAATCTGTCGCTCACAGCGGTCCTGAGCAATGCAAGTAATCAAGGAACATGCAGCAGCAGATGTTTCGATACAAGTCAGTAACAATCACCAACAAGTACCGAAACATATGCAAGTAAGTAATGCAATCTATCGCTCACAGCGGTCCTTAGCAATGCAAGTAATCAAGGAACATGCCACAGCAGATGTTTCCATACAAATCAGTAACAATCACCAATAAGTACCGAAACATATGCAAGTAAGTAATGCAATCTGTCACTGACAGCTGTCCTGAGCAATGCAAGTAATCAAGGAACATGCAACAGCAGTTGTAACAGCCCGTAATTTATTAAATATAAATTACAGCAGCAGACTTTGGATAATAAAGCAATTTTAATCCAAATATTAGTAATTAACCGAAAATATGAATCTGTAATAATTAATTATATTAAGTTATAATTAATTATGAAAAGTTGCCCAAAATTAGCTGAAATAAAGTTAATAATTAAAATTTAGCTACTTGACAAATTAAAGACTGAAAATGACGAAACGGACTAAAATGAATAAAAATATGACTAAAAGACAATTATAGCAAATCTAGAACTCCTTTGCTATCATTTGCATCTGAAATGCAAATCAGTTTGATGGAAATAAAAGTTGGTCGATTCCGGAAATTCAGTAGAAAATCTGATTTTTCTCTCTATTTTCTATAAATAGAGCATCACCTCCTCATTTCCTTGGTTTGGAAAACTAGAACTCTCTCTCTCTCTACAATCTGACTTCTCTCTAGAATTTCTCCCAAACGATCCGTCGGATTCTCGTGATTTATACGCCATCGGTTAGAGATCGTCGAGCTCTACACGAATCTATCATTGCATGTTAGATTTCGTTCGGATTTAAGGTAAAATCGACCATTTTTCTGACTTTTATTTCGGTTTTTGTTGAGCAAATTCGAGTTTGCTCATATTCCCTTCATTTGAAGCTGATTTGCTCCCGTTTAGGACCTGTTTTTGCTTGGAAATCGTCTATAGTCGAAGGATACAGCTTGGACGAAGGTTAGTGTCTATTACTCCCTTATTTTTGCTGAATTTTGTAGTTAAAAACCTGGAAACTCGTTGAACATGAAGAACAAACTCGAATGAGTGTGTGTCTCGAGTCTGTGTGTGGGGTTCGAGTCTATATGGCTTCGAATCAGTCTCAGAATTTATTAGCTTCGAATCTGATTCCTTAGTCTCGAAAGTGATGTGAATTTCGACTCTATTCAACTAGATTCGAATGTGTGTGTTTCGAATCTAACCCTCCCTAGACTCGAATGTAGGCCTTCGATTCTGTCTTCTTAATCTCGAATGTATGTGTCTCGAATGTGTTGATTTTCGAATCTAACCTTGCTCGAGTCTATGTCCCTTAAATTCGAATCTGGTTGTTGTTGTTCCAAGTCTAAGATTAATTTCTAAATCAGATTGAGTTATTAAACAACCTAAGGAAATTGAAAGTATTGTTTGATTATGATTAAACTCACAAGTTCAAGATGCATATCTATTATATGCACAAATAAATTAAAAGACTCTGTACGAACCCTTAGAATGTGTATATCCTGTTTCACCTTGCTAAGTAATACGTTTGGCTTTGTTTCAAGGCCATATATACATCTGTAGTTAGATGGATCGTATTAATCTGTTAAGAATAGACTCACCTTGGGACGATAGGAACTACCTCAGACTCGATAACCAGAATTGACAATAACCTGAATATATAACTAGGGTTATATAGATTATGACACAGACTTGACATTAATATGCCAGACTTGAAACTGAACTGCAGGAACCCGCCGATTTGACAGAGTAAACTGAACAGCTTAATTCGTTAAGCATTATCTGACTACGGACTTCTGTGAGTGACAGATTTCATTAATTACTTGCATATATTTCGGTACTTATTGGTGAATGTATTGACTGTATGGAAACTTCCGATTGTTGCTGCATGTTTCTTTAATACTATATTGTATCATAGAAACGTACTTTTGACATTACTGAAGCTAGACACTTGAATTGCCTTGATTGCATGTTCACTTTTACATTTTATGTAAATACTTATCATGCTTACTGCTTACTTGACTGTTTATATATTGCCGCTGCATATGGCATTATCCGATAGGACCGAATGTGAGATCTCCATTCACAGGAGGGAATTCTGCATATTCCTTTCCTATTTGACTTGTTTCCATACATTTCCCGTAGGGCTTCGGCCTTACACAGGGGAATACAAACTGGGTTGTCTATCAACCTTTTTGCCGTCTCTGACGTAGTGACTTGCCGACAGGAACTGATAGTATGTTATATGTGTGTGGTAACTAATGGAACTCTGTTTACTCACTAAGCAATGTTAGCTTACTCTGTCATGACAACTCTTTTTCAGGAAAAGCTGATAAAGGCAAGACCATAGCAGGTAGTTCGTCCCAGGCTAAGTGAATCTGGACTTTGATGAATAGCAGATTTTTGGACTTTTGATGACGCCTATTTTGAAAAGATGATGCGGTCTCGGGTAGCTTGTTCAGTCTTCCGCACTCTGTTTGAAGATTTAGAAGCTAGTTTAGACCACCATTTGATCTTTAATATATATTGTTGTAATTAAGTAATCAGGCAGATGGACCTGTGGTATCAAACAATTAGTAATATTTATTACATAATGAAATGAAATATTATGACGTGTACTGTTTGTGGAAACTTGGATCTTACAGCAGTTATCCAGTTTCAGCAGTGTCTATCATAAGTTCCTGACATACAATTAAGTAATCAAGGAACAAGCAGCAGCAGATGTTTCAATACAAGTCAGTAAAAATCACCAATAAGTACCGAAACATATGCAAGTAAGTAATGCAATCTGTGACTCACAGCGGTCCTGAGCAATGCAAGTAATCAAGGAACATGCAGCAGCAGTTGTCCAGTCTCTATAGTGTCTATCATACGTTCCTAACATACAATTAAGTCATCAAGGAACAAGCAACAACATATGTTTCCATACAAGTCTGTAACAATCACCAATAAGTACCGAAACATATGCAAGTAAGTAATGCAATCTGTCACTCACAGCGGTCCTGAGCAATCCAAGTAATCAAGGAACATGCAACAGCAGTTTTCCGGTTTCAGCAGTGTCTATCATACGTTCCTAACATACAATTAAGTAATCACAGAAAAAGCAGCAACACATGTTTCCATACAAGTCAGTAACAATCACCAATAAGTACAAAAACATATGCAAGTAAGTAATGGAATCTGTCACTCACACCTGTCCTGAGCAATCCAAGTAATCTAGGAACATGCAACAACAGTTGTCCAGTTTCAGCAGTGTCTATCATACGTTCCTAACATACAATTAAGAAATCAAGGAACAAGCAGCAGCATATGTTTCAATACAAGTCTGTAACAATCACCAATAAGTACCGAAACATATACAAGTTAGTAATGTAATCTGTCACTCACAGCGGTCCTGAGCAATCCAAGTAATCTACGAACATGCAGCAGCAGTTGTCCAGTTTCAACAGTGTCTATCATACGTTCCTAACATACAATTAAGAAATCAAGGAACAAGCAGCAGCAGATGTTTCCGTACAAGTCAGTAACAATCACCAATAAGTACCAAAACATATGCAAGTAAGTAATGCAATCTGTCACTCACAACGGTCCTGAGCAATCCAAGTAATCAAAGAACATGCAGCAGCAGTTGTCCAGTTTCAACAGTGTCTGTCATAAGTTCCTAACATACAATTAAGTAATCAAGGAACAAGTAGCA
>JAANYP010008178.1:0-22034 GCA_020465985.1 Centrapalus pauciflorus
CAGTCAAGTAAGCAATAAGCATGATACTTATTTACATAAAATGTAAAAGGGAACATGCAATCAAGGCAATTCAAGTGTCTAGCTTCAGTAATGTCAAAAATACGTTTCTATGATACAATATAGTATTAAAGAAACATGCAGCATCAGTCAGTAGTTTCCATACAGTCAATACATTCACCGATAAGTATCGAAATATATGCAAGTAATAAATAAAATCTGTCACTCACAGTGGTCCGTAGTCAGATAATGCTTAACGAGTTAAGCTGTTCAGTTTACTCTGTCAAATCGGTGGGTTCCTGCCTGCATTTCAGTTTCAAGTCTGAGTCATAATCTATATAACCCTAGTTATATATTCAAGTTATTGTCAATTCTAGCTGTCGAGTCTGAGGTAGTTCCTATCGTCCCAGGGTAAGTCTATTCTTATCAGATTAATATGATTCATCTAATTATAGATGTGTGGCCTTGAACAATCGTATTTCTTAGCAAGTTGAACAGGTCTTACACGTTCCAAGGGTTCGTACAGAGTCGGTTAATTTGTTTGTGCATAAATTAGTTATGCAACTTGAACTTATGAGTTTTTATCATAATCATATTATACTTTTAATTACAAAAGGTTAATTAATCACTTAATCTGATTTTAGTAATTTAACTTTGGCTAGGAACAAACTCAGATTCGAATTAAGACAACAGATTCGAATGGGCAATCAGATTCGAATTTTAACCAGTTCGAATCTATAGATTCGAGACATACTTTAGATTCGAGACACACATTAGATTCGAGACACACATTAGATTCGAGACACACTTTAGATTCGAGACACACATTAGATTCGAAACACACATTAGATTCGAGACACACATTAGATTCGAAACACACATTAGATTCGAATCATTCACACTCTCGAATCTAGGTGATTAAATTCGAGACTCACTCAGTTCGATTCTAAGCATGAATCTCTCGAATCTGATCATCTTGTTCATCGATTTTCCAGGTTTTTAACTACGAAAATGTGCCAAAAATAAGGGAGTAATAATCACTAACCTTCGTCCAAGCTAAAACCTTCGACTATGGATGATTTCCAAGCAAGAACAGGTCCTAAACGAGGGCAAATCAGCTTCAAATGAAGGAAAAATGTACAGATTCGAAAATGCTCTTCAAAACCGAGCCAAAAGTCAGAAAAACGGTCGATCTTACCTCAAATTCGGACGAAATCAAACACGAAATGGTAGATTCGCAAAGAACTCGACGATCTCTATCCAATGGCGTATGTAACACGAGAATCCGACGGTTCGATTTGAAGAAAAGCTAGAGAGAAGGAGGAGAGTGTAGAGAGAGAAGGAGAATCAACTTTCCAAACTTTAAAAAGTGAGGAGTGTAACTCCTATTTATAGGGAAATAGGGAAAATCAGATATTCTACTGAATTTTTCCGGAATTGTCCAACTTTTATTTCCCGACAAACCGATTTGTATTTCAGATGCAAATTATTAGCAAAGGAGTCCTAAATCTGCAACAATTGTCTTTTAGTAAATTTTAACTCATTTTAGTCAGTTTCGCTATTTTCAGTCATTAAATTGTCATTTAGCTGAATTTTTAATTATAACTTAATATAATTAGTTATTTCAGATTCACATTATCAGCTATTTACTAATAATTGGATAAAATTTGCTTTATTATCCAAAGACTGATGCTGAAATATATACTTATTAAATTTCGGGCCGTTACAATCTTCCCCCGTTAAATTAATTCCGTCCTCGGAATTTGACTAAGACAGAAATAACCTCGGATACTTCTGCCTAATCTCGTCTTCTCGTTCCCAAGTTTGCGCAGATCCCTTATGATATTTCCATTGAACTAACACCATTGGGATTTCCTTGCTACGCAATTTTGAAACTTTATGGTCGATAATACGCTCAGGCTCTTCTTCGTACCGCAGCTGCTCATCTAATTGCACGTCTTTCCAAGGAATCACGGCTTCAGCGTCAGCCAAACACTTTCGAAGATTACTCACATGGAATACATCATGAATCCCAATCATTTCGGCAGGCAGCTTTAGTCTGTAGGCTTGCAACCCTATACGTTCGAGAATTTCAAAAGGACCCACAAATCGAGGGCTCAACTTCCCCCGTTTGCCGAACCTTACTATTCCTTTTCTTGGCGAAACTTTCAGCAACACTTTATCTCCAACTTCAAACGCAATCGGCTTACGTCTTCTATCATGATACTTCTTTTGTCTCTCTTGAGAAGTCTGTATCCGCTGCCGAATCAATTGTAGCTGATCATGGGCTTCTTGCAGAATTGCTGGTCCAGAGATCGGGCGTTCACCTGTTTCCCTCCAACAGGTTGGAGTTCTGCATCGACGTCCGTACAAAAGCTGATATGGAGGCATACCAATAGTCGAGTGATAACTATTGTTATATGCAAACTCCACAAACGGCAAGTGAGTATCCCAACCTCCACCGAGATCAATCACACAAGCACGTAACATATCTTCTAAGGTCAAAATTGTCCTCTCACTTTGCCCGTCAGTTTCTGGATGATAAGCGGTGCTCATTTTAAGTGCAGTTCCCAGTCCATTCTGAAAAGCCTTCCAAAAGCGAGAAGTAAATCTGCTGTCACGGTCAGATACTATAGACAATGGCACACCATGTCTAGTCACGATTTCTTTTACGAACAATTCAGCTAACTTTTCGAGGCGTTCATCTTCTCGTATGGGTAGGAAATGGGCTGACTTAGTAAGTCGATCCACTATTACCCATATAGAGTCATGATTCCGCTTTGTCCTTGGCAGCTTCGTCACAAAGTCCATGGTTATGTGGTCCCACTTCCATTCCGGAATTGGCAATGGTTGTAGTTCCCCATACGGCTTCTGATGTTCAGATTTGACTTGTAAGCAAGTCATACAATTTTCTACATATCGCCCCACGTCCTTCTTCATTCCAGGCCACCAATATTCCGTCCTCAAATCTTGATACATTTTGGTAGAACCAGGGTGTATCGAGAATTTCGACATATGAGCTTCCGACAGAATTCGATCCCGAATACCTCCTAGTCTGGGAACCCATATTCTATCCAAAAACCGTCTAAGACCACGATTATCAAGAGTCAGCTGGGTCACATAAGTAATCATGCGTTCAGATTTCAAGTTCTCATCCCGAATGGCTTCGGTTTGAGCGGCAATAATCGATTCAGACAAAGCAGACTCCAATACAACAGGAGTCAAGGCATAACATCGGGAATAATGGTCTTGTCCGGTTTTGCGGCTTAGGGCATCTGCTACAATGTTTGCTTTACCTGGATGGTAAAGGATTTCACAGTCATAGTCTTTAATCAATTCCATAGATCGCCTTTGTCGCATATTCAGCTCTTTCTGGTCAAATATATACTTCAGACTTTTGTGATCGGTATATAACTTGCATCTAGTCCCATACAGATAATGCCGCCAAATCTTCAATGCGAAAGTCACGGCTGCAAGCTCCAAGTCATGCGTCGGGTAATTCTTTTCATGTGCCTTTAGCTGTCTTGATGCGTAGGCAATTACTTTATCCCTTTGCATCAGTACACAGCCTAATCCCATCTTAGATGCATCACTATAGACTACAAAACCATCATTACCCTCAGGTAAGGCCAAAATCGGCGCTTCTACTAGCTTACGTTTCAGAGTCTCAAAGGTTCGATCTTGAGATTCATTCCATTCAAACTTAACTTCTTTCTTCGTCAGACTGGTTAAAGGCACCGCAATCTTGGAAAAATCACGGATAAATCTTCTGTAATAACCCGCAAGACCCAAGAAACTCCGAACTTCCGATACGTTTTTCGGCGCTTCCCACTTCTGAACCGCCTCAACCTTTGAAGGATCTACGGCTATTCCCTCACCGGAGACAATATGTCCTAAAAACTGCACTTGGCGTAACCAAAATTCACACTTGGAGAATTTTGCATAGAGTCGTTCCTTTCGTAACAATTCTAGCAATTCTCGCAAATGCATCGCATGATCAGATTCAGATTTGGAGTAAATCAAGATGTCATCAATGAAGACTATCACTGATTTATCCAGCATTGGTCCACATACCCTATTCATGAGGTCCATAAATGCGGCCGGGGCATTTGTGAGACCAAACGGCATTACTAAAAACTCAAAATGACCGTAACGAGTACGAAATGCAGTCTTCGGTACGTCAGACTCAAATACTTTGAGTTGATGGTAACCAGATCGGAGATCGATCTTTGAGAAGTAGCTAGCCCCTTGCAGTTGATCAAACAAGTCGTCAATTCTTGGCAGAGGGTATCGGTTCTTGATTGTTACTTTATTCAGCTCCCGATAATCTATACACATGCGAAAGGTACCGTCCTTCTTCTTAACGAAAAGAACCGGAGCACCCCAAGGAGAAGTACTCGGACGAATAAACCCTTTTTCCAGTAATTCCTGCAACTGACTCATCATTTCCTTCATTTCATTCGGAGCGAGACGGTAAGGGGCTTTCGCGATAGGAGCAGCACCCGGTACAAGGTCAATATGGAATTCGATTTGACGATCTGGTGGCAAACCAGAGATGTCATCCGGGAACACGTCAGGGAAATCTCGAACTACAGGCACATCGGACACGGTCTTTTTAACTTCCTTATCATCTAAGGCATATGCTAAAAAGGCGGCACAACCTTTGGTTAGGCACTTTCGGGCTTTCAGTACAGAGATGAGACCTAAATCTCGAGTCTTTCTATCGCCATAAACATAACGTTCATTTCCTTCGGGGGTTCTAATTCTAATTATCCTTTTTGCACAAAGGATTTCAGCGTTGTTCATCATTAGCCAGTCCATTCCTATAATAACATCGAACTCCCTAATCCACATCGGTATCAGGTCAACGTCCGAGGAAAAGTTATCAATCACTAGCTTACAGGAACGAAAGACTCTATTCACAGTCACAAAGTTCGAGCTAGCAGTTTCTATGTCTAAGGGTGCAGGTAACATCACAGGGGCAAAATCAAACTGTCTGGCAAACTTTTCAGACACATACGACAGATTAGAGCCAGAGTCAAATAAGATTAAGGCAGGCATATCATTAACAAGAAATGTACCCGTGACGACGTCAGCAGTCTCTTTCGCCTCTTCGACTGTCATCTGGAAGGATCTCGGTTGATTCCTCGGAGCAGAGGAACCCTTAACTGATTGCTGAGGTGATGATGTAGGCGGAGGAACATATCGAGGCCGAGTACAATCTTTAGCATGATGCCCCAACGTAACACAGTTTCGACAAGCCTCATCGCGTCTAGGACATTCTGACCTGTCGTGACCATTCTGTTTACAGCAGTAACACTTAACAAATGCAGGATCACATTTCCCTTCATGAGTTTGCTTGCAGCGAGGACAAGCAGGCTTTGGTGTCGAGGTCACAGCGAACGACTTAGCTTTCTTGGAAGACTGCCTTTCTCCCTTCTTCGAACTTTCACTCTTCCTTTCCGATCTCTCCTTCCCAGCTTTCTCAGATTTCTCCTTCTTGCTAGATTTAGCAATAAAAGGACACGCTCGCTCAGGATAGATTTCAAGCTCACCTACCCTAGCAATTTCCACTGCCTCAATATAACTTTTCGGTCTGCCGGACTTCACAAACTTCCGGATTTCTCGATCCAGACCATCCACAAACAAATCCCTTCTTCTTTCGTCAGTATCAACGGGGTGATCAGATAATAGTGAGAGCCTGGTAAATTCCAGCTCATAGTCCGTCACAGATCTTGTACCTTGCTGAAAAGATAGCAGGGTTTTCTCCATCTGGCGCTTGACATCCTGGGGGCAGTATTTCTCCTTCAAATGAATCTTAAATTGTTCCCAAGTAATGGATTTCTCCATTGCTTCAGACATGGGATTCGTAATCGACTTCCACCAACGGCCAGCTCCATCTTCCAACATTCCTGTTGCAAACGTCACCTTGTCTTCCTCGTTACACTTGGAGAGTTTGAACGCTTTCTCCACATTCGCGACCCAGTCCATAGCCTTAACAGGATCAGATGACCCCGCAAACGTACGAGCTCCACACTTTTTGAAATCAACAAACGTACACTCACGTCCTACCTTAACGTGATGGTCAGAAGAGTCAGTCTCACTTTCATCAGAGGACACACGTCTATGCTTCCTCTTCCTGTCTTTCTTTGGCTTTGCTAACATTTCTTCCCTATGCTTCAGTTCTAATTCTTGTAACTTAAGTTCTCGCAACCTAAGTTCTTCTTCACGGCGTTTAAATTCCATTTCGCGCTGGTTTACTTCATCAGTCTGCATCACTGCTTTACCCTTGGTCAACAATTCCTTAATCTCCCTAAATCTGTCTTCAACTGCCATATCAGTCTGCAGTCGGTTCCTATCCATCATAAGCTGCATTTGCCTACGGTTATCCTCATTCAACTTATGAACGAGGTCAATCAATTGAGCCTGCTGGGGAGGCACAGGGGTGGCAGTACTGCTTGAGTCATTAGCAGTGTTCTCAGGGTCAGTGCCTAAGTCCTCTACGTGAACAGATTCTTTGTGTTGATCAGCTGCAGCATCAGCAGCTTTATCAACCCTTGAAGAACCGGCAGCAGTCGGATTCTTATCAGCCATTGGCTGAAAAATATAAAGGAAATAGCTATTATTTCCTGATTCAATAAGCACAATTCAAGTCATAATTCCTACATCAGATAATCATATCTAAATTCATAGATATGAAGGCAGTCAGTCAATCAGGCAGATACAAAGTCAAGTCAAAGTCGAGTCAAGGTCAAGTCAGTATTAAGCAGTCAATCCCTTCCCCATCCGATCAGTCATCATTTGCCTATCTTAGGTCAAGTTGTGTGGGTAGTCCTTTACTAATTAGGTTACCCTAGGCCTCGGTGACTTGTTCGGGAATTCAGAGTCACATAGTCCATATCATACCAGTAGTTTAAGTATCGGGTGGCCAATCCGATGATTAAACCGCTGCTCTGATACCAACTTTGTAACATCCAATTTTCCACAAACAGTACACGACAAAATATTTCATTTCATAATAATATTAATTTTTTGATACCACAGGCCCATCAGCAAAATACTTAATTACAACAATAATTTAAAGATCAAATGGTGGTCTAACTAGCTTCTAAATCTTCAATCAGAGTGCGGAAGACTGAACAAGCTACCCGAGACCGCATCGTCTTTACAAAATAGGCATCATCAAAAGTCCAAGACCTGCTATTCATCAAAATCCAGATTCACTTAGCCTGGGATGAACTACCTGCTATGATCTTGCCTTTATCAGCTTTTCCTGAAAAGGAGTTGTCATGACAGAGTAAGCTAACAAAGCTTAGTGAGTTAACAGAGTTCCACTAGTTACCACACACATATATAACATACTATCAGATCCTGTCGGCAACACGTCAGAGACGGCAAATAGGTTGGGAGACAACCCGGTCAGTATTCCCATATGTAAGGCCGAAGCCCTACGGGGAGTGTATGGAAACAAGTCAGATAGGAAAGGAATCTGCAGAATTCCCTCCTGTGAATGGAGATCTCACATTCGGTCCGGTCGGATAATGCATTATGTAGCGGCAAATAATTATACAGTCAAGTAAGCAATAAGCATGATACTTATTTACATAAAATGTAAAAGGGAACATGCAATCAAGGCAATTCAAGTGTCTAGCTTCAGTAATGTCAAAAATACGTTTCTATGATACAATATAGTATTAAAGAAACATGCAGCATCAGTCAGTAGTTTCCATACAGTCAATACATTCACCGATAAGTATCGAAATATATGCAAGTAATAAATGAAATCTGTCACTCACAGTGGTCCGTAGTCAGATAATGCTTAACGAGTTAAGCTGTTCAGTTTACTCTGTCAAATCGGTGGGTTCCTGCCTGCATTTCAGTTTCAAGTCTGAGTCATAATCTATATAACCCTAGTTATATATTCAAGTTATTGTCAATTCTAGCTGTCGAGTCTGAGGTAGTTCCTATCGTCCCAGGGTAAGTCTATTCTTATCAGATTAATATGATTCATCTAATTATAGATGTGTGGCCTTGAACAATCGTATTTCTTAGCAAGTTGAACAGGTCTTACACGTTCCAAGGGTTCGTACAGAGTCGGTTAATTTGTTTGTGCATAAATTAGTTATGCAACTTGAACTTATGAGTTTTTATCATAATCATATTATACTTTTAATTACAAAAGGTTAATTAATCACTTAATCTGATTTTAGTAATTTAACTTTGGCTAGGAACAAACTCAGATTCGAATTAAGACAACAGATTCGAATGGGCAATCAGATTCGAATTTTAACCAGTTCGAATCTATAGATTCGAGACATACTTTAGATTCGAGACACACATTAGATTCGAGACACACATTAGATTCGAGACACACTTTAGATTCGAGACACACATTAGATTCGAAACACACATTAGATTCGAGACACACATTAGATTCGAAACACACATTAGATTCGAATCATTCACACTCTCGAATCTAGGTGATTAAATTCGAGACTCACTCAGTTCGATTCTAAGCATGAATCTCTCGAATCTGATCATCTTGTTCATCGATTTTCCAGGTTTTTAACTACGAAAATGTGCCAAAAATAAGGGAGTAATAATCACTAACCTTCGTCCAAGCTAAAACCTTCGACTATGGATGATTTCCAAGCAAGAACAGGTCCTAAACGAGGGCAAATCAGCTTCAAATGAAGGAAAAATGTACAGATTCGAAAATGCTCTTCAAAACCGAGCCAAAAGTCAGAAAAACGGTCGATCTTACCTCAAATTCGGACGAAATCAAACACGAAATGGTAGATTCGCAAAGAACTCGACGATCTCTATCCAATGGCGTATGTAACACGAGAATCCGACGGTTCGATTTGAAGAAAAGCTAGAGAGAAGGAGGAGAGTGTAGAGAGAGAAGGAGAATCAACTTTCCAAACTTTAAAAAGTGAGGAGTGTAACTCCTATTTATAGGGAAATAAGGAAAATCAGATATTCTACTGAATTTTTCCGGAATTGTCCAACTTTTATTTCCCGACAAACCGATTTGTATTTCAGATGCAAATTATTAGCAAAGGAGTCCTAAATCTGCAACAACTGTCTTTTAGTAAATTTTAACTCATTTTAGTCAGTTTCGCTATTTTCAGTCATTAAATTGTCATTTAGCTGAATTTTTAATTATAACTTAATATAATTAGTTATTTCAGATTCACATTATCAGCTATTTACTGATAATTGGATAAAATTTGCTTTATTATCCAAAGACTGATGCTGAAATATATACTTATTAAATTTCGGGCCGTTACAGTAACAATCACCAATAAGTACCTAAACATATGCAATTAAGTAATGCAATCTGTCACTCACAGCGGTCCTGAGCAATGCAAGTAATCAAGGAACATGCAACAATAGTTGTCCAGTTTCAGCAGTGTCTATCATACGTTCCTAACATACAATTAAGTGATCAAGGAACAAGCAGCAGCAGATGTTTCCATACAAGTCAGTAACAATCACCAATAAGTACCAAAACGTATGCAAGTAAGTAATGCAATCTGTCACTCATAGCGGTCCTGATCAAGGAACATGCAACAACAGTTGTCCAGTTTCAGCAGTGTCTATCATACGTTCCTAGCATACAATTAAGTAATCAAGGAACAAGAAGCAGCAGATATTTTCATACGAGTCAGTAACAATCACCAATAAGTACCAAAACGTATGCAAGTAAGTAGTGCAATCTGTCACTCACAGAGGTCCTGATCAAGGAACATGCAACAACAGTTGTCCAGTTTCAGCAGTGTCTATCATACGTTCCTAGCATACAATTAAGTAACCAAGGAACAAGCAGCAGCAGATGTTTCCATACAAGTCAGTAACAACCACCAATAAGTACCGAAACCTATGCAAGTAAGTAATGCAATCTGTCACTCACAACGGTCCTGAGCTATGTAAAGTAATCAAGGAACATGCAACAACAGTTGTCCAGTTTCAGCAGTGTCTATCATACGTTCCTAGCATACAATTAAGTAATTAAGGAACTAGCAGTAGATGTTTCCATACAAGTCAGTAAAAATCACCAATAAGTACCCAAACATATGCAAGTAAGTAATGCAATCTGTCACTCACAGCGGTCCTGAGCAATGCAAGTAATCAAGGAACATGCAACACCAGTTGTCCAGTTTCAGCAGTGTCTATCATACGTTCCTAGCATACAATTAAGTAATCTAGGAACAAGCAGCAGCAGATGTTTCCATACAAGTCAGTAACAATCACCAATGAGTACCGAAACATATGCAAGTAATTAATGCAATCTGTCACTCACAGCGGTCCTGAGCAATGCAAGTAATCAACGAACATGCAACAACAGTTGTCCAGTTTCAGCAGTGTCTATCATACGTTCCTAGCATACAATTAAGTAATCAAGGAACAAGCAGCAGCAGATGTTTCCATACAAGTCAGTAACAATCACCAATAAGTACCAAAACGTATGCAAGTAAGTAATGCAATCTGTCACTCACAGCGGTCCTGATCAAGGAACATGCAACAACAGTTGTCCAGTTTCAGCAGTGTCTATCATACGTTCCTAGCATACAATTAAGTAATCAAGGAACAAGAAGCAGCAGATACTTTCATACAAGTCAGTAACAATCACCAATAAGTACCAAAACATATGCAAGGAAGTAATGCAATCTGTCACTCACAGCGGTCCTGAGCAATGCTTGTAATCAAGGAACTTGCAACAACAGTTGTCCAGTTTCAGCAGTGTCTATCATACGTTCCTAGCATACAATTAAGTAATCAAGGAACTAGCAGCAGATGTTTCCATACAAGTCAGTAACAATCACCAATATGTACCCAAACATATGCAAGTAAGTAATGCAATCTGTCACTCACAGCGGTCCTGAGCAATGCAAGTAATCAAGGAACATGCAACAGTGGTCCAGTTTCAACAGTATCTATGATACGTTCCTAGCATACAATTAAGTAATCAAGGAACAAGCAGCAGCAGGTGTTTCCATACAAGTCAGTAACGATCACCAATAAGTACCGAAACATATGCAAGTAAGTAATGCAATCTGTCACTCACAACGGTCCTGAGCTATGTAAGTAATCAAGGAACATGCAACAACAGTTGTCCAGTTTCTGCAGTGTCTATCATACGTTCCTAGCATACAATTAAGTAATTAAGGAACTAGCAGCAGATGTTTCCATACAAGTCAGTAACAATCACCAATAAGTACCTAAACATAT
This sequence comes from Centrapalus pauciflorus, assembly GCA_020465985.1. Taxonomy (NCBI): domain Eukaryota; kingdom Viridiplantae; phylum Streptophyta; class Magnoliopsida; order Asterales; family Asteraceae; genus Centrapalus; species Centrapalus pauciflorus. The sequence goes on from JAANYP010008178.1 coordinate 11,233, forward strand.
GCAAATAAGTAATGCAATCTGTCACTCACAGCGGTCCTGAGCAATGCAAGTAATCAACGAACATGCAACAACAGTTGTCCAGTTTCAGCAGTGTCTATCATACGTTCTTAACATACAATTAAGTGATCAAGGAACAAGCAGCAGCAGATGTTTCCATACAAGTCAGTAACAATCACCAATAAGTACCAAAACGTATGCAAGTAAGTAATGCAATCTGTCACTCATAGCGGTCCTGATCAAGGAACATGCAACAACAGTTGTCCAGTTTCAGCAGTGTCTATCATACGTTCCTAGCATACAATTAAGTAATCAAGGAACAAGATGCAGCAGATATTTTCATACGAGTCAGTAACAATCACCAATAAGTACCGAAACATATGCAAGGAAGTAATGCAATCTGTCACTCACAGCGGTCCTGAGCAATGCATGTAATCAAGGAACATGCAACAATAGTTGTCCAGTTTCAGCAGTGTCTAACATACGTTCCTAGCATACAATAAAGTAATCAAGGAACTAGCAGCAGATGTTTCCATACAAGTCAGTAGCAATCAACAATATGTACCCAAACATATGCAAGTAAGTAATGCAATCTGTCACTCATAGCGGTCCTGAGCAATGCAAGTAATCAAGGAACATGCAACAACAGTAGTCCAGTTTCAGCAGTGTCTATCATACGTTCCTAGCATACAATTAAATAATCAAGGAACAAGCAGCAGCAGGTGTTTCTATACAAGTCAGTAACAATCACCAATAAGTACCGAAACATATGCAAGTAAGTAATGCAATCTGTCACTCACAACGGTCCTGAGCTATGTAAGTAATCAAGGAACATGCAACAACAGTTGTCCAGTTTCAGCAGTGTCTATCATACGTTCCTAGCATACAATTAAGTAATTAAGGAACTAGCAGCAGATGTTTTGTAACATCCAATTTTCCACAAACAGTACACACCATAATATTTCATTTTATAAATAATATTAATTGTTTGATACCACAGGTCCATCAGCCTGAACATTTAATTACAACAATAATTAAAGATCAAATGGTGGTCTAAACTAGCTTCTAAATCTTCAATCAGAGTGCGGAAGACTGAACAAGCTACCCGAGACCGCATCATCTTATCAAGATAGGCGTCAGCAAAAGTCCAAAAGTCTGCTATTCATCAAATGTCCAGAATCACTTAACCTGGGACGAACTACCTGCTATGGTCTTGCCTTTATCAGCTTTTCCTGTAAAAGAGTTGTCATGACAGAGTAAGCTAACATAGCTTAGTGAGTTAACAGAGTTCCATTAGCTACCACACATATATAACATGCTATCAGTTCCTGCCGGCAAGTCAACACGTCAGAGACGGCAAAAGGTTGGGAGACAACCCAGTTTGTTTTCCCCTATGTAAAGCCGAAGCCCTACGGGAAGTGTATGGAAACAAGTCATATAGGAAAGGAATCTGCAGAATTCCCTCCTGTGAATGGAGATCTCGCATTCGGTCCTATCGGATGATGCAGTATGCAACGGCAAGTATATAAACAGTCAAGTAAGCAGTAAGCATGATACGTATTTACATGAAATGTAAAAGTGAACATGCAATCAAGGCAATTCAAGTGTCTAGCTTCAGTAATGTCAATGGTACGCTTCTATGATACAAATAAGTATAAAAGAAAACATGCAGCAACAAACGGAAGTTTCCATACAGTCCATGACATTCACCAATAAGTATCGAAACATATGCATGTAATTAATGAAATCTGTCACTCACAGTGGTCCGTAGTCAGATAATGCTTAATGAATTAAGCGGTTCAGTTTACTCTGTCAAATCGACGGTCTCCTGCAGTTCAGTTTCAAGTCTGGCATATTAATGTCAAGTCTGTATCATAATCTATATAACCCTAGTTATATATATATTCAGGTTAATGTCATTACTGGTTATCGAGTCTGAGGTAGTTCCTATCGTCCCAAGGTGATTCTATTCTTATCAGATTAATACGATTCGAATAATTACGGATATATGACCTTCAAACAAGGCCAATCGTGTTATTAGCGAGGTGAATCATGACATATGCTCTCTAAGAATTTATACATGGTCTGATAATTTAGTTGTGCATAGATCAGTTATGTATCTTGAATTTTATGAGTTTTAGCATAACCAAACAATACTTTCAAGTTCCTTAGGTTGATTAATAACTTAATCTGATTTAGAATAGAATCTTAGACTTGGAACAGGATCAGATTCGACTTTAAGGGAGACAGATTCGAATAGTGTATAATTCGAATCTATAGATTCAAAATACACATAGATTCGAAGGCTTACTTAGGTTCGAAGCACACAATCAGATTCGAACTCACACACACAGACTCGAACTCACACACACACAGACTCGAACTCACACACACAGACTCGAATTCACACACACAGACTCGAATTCACACACACAGACTCGAGACATACACTCAATCGAGTTTAAGTATGAAGGTCTCGAGTTTGTTCTACTTGCTCAACGATTTTCCAGGTTTTAACATCTAAATAAGAACATAAATGATAGAGAAATGGTTACTAACCTTCGTCCAAGATATATCCTTTGACTATGGATGATTTCCAAGCAAAAACAAGTCCTCAACGGGAGCAAATCAGCTTCAAATGAAGGAAAAATGAGCAAACTCGAATTTACCCTTTCAAAACCGAACTAAAAGTCAGAGAATTGGTCGATTTTACCTTAAATCCGGACGAAAACAAACATGCAACGATAGATTCGTAAAGAACTCGACAATCTCTATCCGATGACGTATGAAACACGAGAATCCGACGGCTGGATGAGGAGAAAAGCTAGAGAGAAGAAGTATCTTAGAGAGAGAGAGAGAGAGGAGAATCAAATTTCCAAACTTGAAATGTGAGGAGTGGAGCTCCTATTTATAGGGAAATAGGGAAAATCAGATATTCTACTGAATTTTCCGGAATTGTCCAACTTTTATTCCCAATACTCCGATTTGCATTTCAGATACAAAAATTAGCAAGGAAGTTCTAGATCTGCTACAATTGTCTTTTAGTCAATTTTAACTCATTTTAGTCAGTTTCGACATTTTCAGTCTTTAATTTGTCATTTAGCTGAATTTAAATTTTTAATTTTATTTCAGCTAATTTTGGGCAACTCTTCATAATTAACTATAACTCAATATAATTAACTATTTAAGATTCATGTTTTCAGTTAATTACTAACATTTGGATAAAATTGCTTATTATCCAAAGTCTGTTGCTGTAATTTGATTTTTAATAAATTACGGGCTGTTACAAACTTCCCCCGTTAAATTGATTCCGTCCTCGGAATCAACTAAGACAGGAATAACTCCGGATACTTTTGCCTAATCTCGTCTTCTCGTTCCCAAGTTCGCGCAGACCCCTTATGGTATTTCCATTGAACTAACACCAATGGAGATTTCCTTGATGCGCAATTTCGAAACCTTAAGATCGATTATACGTTCAGGCTCTTCTTCGTACTGCAACTGCTCGACAATTTTGCACTTCTTTCCATGGTATCACAGCTTCAACATCAGCTAAATACTTTCGAAGATTACACACATGAAATACATCATGAATCCCAGTCATTTCGGCAGGCAGCTAAAATCTGCAGGCTTGCAATCCTATATGCTTGAAAATTTCAAAAGGCCCCACAAATCGAGGGCTCAACTTCCCCCGTTTGCCAAACCTCACTATCCCTTTTCTTGGCGAGACCTTCAACAACACTTTATCACCCACCTCGAACACAAAAGGCTTACGTCTTTGATCATGATATTTCTTTTGTCTGTCTTGAAAAGTCTGTATCTGCTGTCGAATCAATTGTAGTTGATCATGGGCTTCTTGCAAAATGGCTGGTCCTGAGATCGGGCGTTCACCTGCTTCCCTTCAACGGGTTGGAGTTCAGCATCGACGTCTTTTCACCGAGATCAATCACACAGGCGCGTAACATATCTTCTAAGGTCAAAATCGTTCTCTCATTTTGCCCGTCAGTTTCAGGATGATAGGCGGAGCAAATCTTAAGTTCAGTTCCTAGTCCATTCTGAAAAGCCTTCCAAAAACGAGAAGTAAATCTGCTGTCACGGTCCGATACTATAGACAATGGCACACCATGTCTAGTCACGATTTCCTTTACGTACAATTCAGCTAACTTTTCGAGGCGTTCATCTTCACGAATGGGTAGGAATTGGGCTGACTTAGTAGGTCGATCCACTACTACTCTTATAGAGTCATGATTCCGCTTAGTCCTGGGCAGCTTCGCACGGTCAGATTCAGACTTAGAGTAAATCATAATGTCATCATTAAAGGCTATCACTGATTTGTCCTGCATTGGCCTACATACTCTATTCATAAGGTCCATAATTGCGGCCGGGGCATTGGTGAAACCGAACGGTATTGTTAGAACTAAAGATGGCCGTAACAAGTACGAAATGCAGTCTTCGGTACGACAGACTCAAATATCTTAATTTGATGATATCCAGAATCAAAGATCAATTTTTGATTAGGTACTTTCGAGCTTTCATTACAGAATTGAGACCTAAATCTCGAGTTTTCTATCGTCATAAACATAACGTCCATTTCCTTCGGGGTTCTAATTCTAATTATCCTTTGGCACAAAGGATTTCAGCATTGCTTGCCATGAGCCTGTCCATTCCTATAATAATATCGAATTCTTTAATCCACATCGGTATCAGGTCAAAGTCTGAGGAGAGGTTATCAATCAATAGCTTACAGGAACGAAAGATCCTACTTATAGTCACAAAACTCGAGCTCGCAGTTCCTATATCTATCGGTACAGGTAGCATTATCGGGACAAAATCAAATAGTTTAGCAAACTTTTCAAACACATAAGACAGATTAGAGTAGGCATTGAGTTAACAAGAAATGTACCTATGGCGACATCAGCAGTCTCTTTTGCCTCATTGGCTGTCATCTGGAAAGATCTTGGTTGATTCCTCGGAGCAGAAGAACCCTTAAACGATTGCCGGGGTGAAAATGCAGGCGGAGGAATAAATCGAGGTCGGGTACAGTCTCTAGCATGGTGCCCCAACGTAATGCAGTTTCGACAAGCCTCACTGCGCCTGGGACATTCTGACCTATCATGACCATTCTGTCTGCAGCAGTAGCACCTCACGAACTCAGGATCACATTTTCCTTCATGAATCTGCTTGCAGCGAGGACAAACAGACCTTGGCGTAGCGGTCACAGCATAAGATTTAGTCTTTTTAGAAGGCTGCTTATTTCCCTGCCTTAAACTTTCACTCTCCTTTTCAGATTTTTCTTTCTTGCTAGACTTGGCAATAAAAGAGTCGCTCGCTCCGGATAGATTTCAAGTTCTCCTACCTTAGCAACTTCAACTACTTCCATATCACTTCCCGGTCTGCCAGAATTCACAAAAAGATCCCTTTGACGTCCCTCAGAGGGCTCATGCCTAAGTTTCCTTTTTCGATTCTTCTTGGGTTTTGCTAACATTTCTTCCCTATACTTCAATTCTAACTCCCGTAACCTAAGTTCTCGCAACCTAAGTTCTTCTTCACGGCGCTTAAAGTCAATCTCACGCTGGATTTCTTCGTCAGTTTGCACAACTGCTTTACCCTTAATCAGCAAGTCCTTAATTTCCTTAAATCGGTCCTCAACCGACATATCAGTCTGCAGTCGATTCCTATCCATCATCAGCTGAATTTGTCTACGATTTTCATCATTCAGCTTGTGAATGAGATCAAATAATTGAGCCTGCTGGGGAGGCACAAGCGTAGCAGTACTGCTTGAGTCATTAGCAGTATTTCCAAGGTCAGTGCCTAATTCCTCTACATGAACAGATTCTTTGTGTTGATCAGCTGCAGCATTAGCAGCTTTACCAACAGTCGAGGTACCAGCAACATTTGGATTCATATCAGCCATTGGCTGAAAGTATAAAGGAAATAACTATCATTTCCTGATTCAATTTAAGCACATTTCGAGTCATAATACCTACGTCAGATAATCATATCTAAATTCATAGATATGAAGGCAGTTAGTCAGGCTCACAAAGTCAAGTTAAAGTCAAGTCAATATCAAGCAGTCAATCCCTCCCCCATCCTATCAGTCATCATTTGCCTATCTTAGGTCAAGTTGTGTGGGTAGTCCTTTACTAATTAAGTTACCCTAGGCCTCGGTGACTTGCTCGGGAATTCAGAGTCACATAGTCCATATCATACCAGTAGTTTTAGTATCGGGTGGCCAATCCGATGATTAAACTGCTGCTCTGATACCAACTTTGTAACATCCAATTTTCCACAAACAGTACACACCATAATATTTCATTTTATAAATAATATTAATTGTTTGATACCACAGGTCCATCAGCCTGAACATTTAATTACAACAATAATTAAAGATCAAATGGTGGTCTAAACTAGCTTCTAAATCTTCAATCAGAGTGCGGAAGACTGAACAAGCTACCCGAGACCGCATCATCTTATCAAGATAGGCGTCAGCAAAAGTCCAAAAGTCTGCTATTCATCAAATGTCCAGAATCACTTAACCTGGGACGAACTACCTGCTATGGTCTTGCCTTTTTCAGCTTTTCCTGTAAAAGAGTTGTCATGACAGAGTAAGCTAACATAGCTTAGTGAGTTAACAGAGTTCCATTAGCTACCACACATATATAACATGCTATCAGTTCCTGCCGGCAAGTCAACACGTCAGAGACGGCAAAAGGTTGGGAGACAACCCAGTTTGTTTTCCCCTATGTAAAGCCGAAGCCCTACGGGAAGTGTATGGAAACAAGTCATATAGGAAAGGAATCTGCAGAATTCCCTCCTGTGAATGGAGATCTCGCATTCGGCCCTATCGGATGATGCAGTATGCAACGGCAAGTATATAAACAGTCAAGTAAGCAGTAAGCATGATACGTATTTACATGAAATGTAAAAGTGAACATGCAATCAAGGCAATTCAAGTGTCTAGCTTCAGTAATGTCAATAGTACGCTTCTATGATACAAATAAGTATAAAAGAAAACATACAGCAACAAACGGAAGTTTCCATACAGTCTATGACATTCACCGATAAGTATCGAAACATATGCATGTAATTAATGAAATCTGTCACTCACAGTGGTCCGTAGTCAGATAATGCTTAACGAATTAAGCGGTTCAGTTTACTCTGTCAAATCGACGGTCTCCTGCAGTTCAGTTTCAAGTCTGGCATATTAATGTCAAGTCTGTATCATAATCTATATAACCCTAGTTATATATATATTCAGGTTAATGTCATTACTGGTTATCGAGTCTGAGGTAGTTCCTATCGTCCCAAGGTGAGTCTATTCTTAACAGATTAATACGATCCATCTAATTACAGATGTGTGGCTTTGAAACAAAGCCAATCGTATTTCTAGCAAGGTGCAACATGCCATATACATTCTAAAGATTCATACAGAGTCAGTTAATTTGTTTGTGCTTAAAATAGATATGCAACTTGAACTTGTGAGTTTTATCATAATCATATTATACTTTTATTTACAATAGGTTGATTGATCACTTAATCTGTTTTTAGGAATTTAACTTTGGTCAGGAATAAACTCAGATTCGAATGTATACATGGCTAGACAGATTCGAAGGCATACATGGCTAGACAGATTCGAACTAGATAAGCTCATTTATAGGTGGTCAGATTCGAAATAGGCCTTCGAATCTAATAGATTCGAGACACAACACACACAAGGAGAATAGGTTCGGACTAATGCATAGACTCGAAGCCTAAACAGATTCGAAGCAACTAATTCGATTCTATGAATTAGATTCGAAGCAAATAGATTCTAAGGCAAGCACATACTAGATTCGAACAAGGGACTTAGATTCGAATGGCTAAATAGATTCGAATAGGCTGAATAGAATCGAATGGCTAATAGATTCTAAGGCAAGCACATACTAGATTCGAACAAGGGACTTAGATTCGAAGCAACTCTCGAGTCTAGGGAGGAGGAACAGATTCGAATTCATAGATTTCGAACCTATACTTTTCGAGTCTAGGGATGAACCTCTCGAATCTGATCATCTTGTTCATCGTTTTCCAGATTTTAACTACGAAACTTGAACAAAAATGAGGGAGAAATAGTTACTAACCTTCGTCCAAGCAATATCCTTCGTCTATGGATGATTTCCAAGCAAGAACAGGTCCTAAACGAGGGCAAATCAGCTTCAAATGAAGGAAAAATGAACAGATTCGAAAATGCTTTTCAAAACCGAGCCAAAAGTCAGAAAAACGGTTGATCTTACCTCAAATTCGGACGAAATCAAACAAGAAATGGCAGATTCGCGAAGAACTCGACGATCTCTATCCAATGGCGTATGAAACACGAAAATCCGACGGTTCGATTTGAAGAAAAGCTAGAGAGAAGGAGGAGAGTGTAGAGAGAGAAAGAGAATCAACTTTCCAAACTTGAAAAGTGAGGAGTGGAGCTCTTATTTATAGGGAAATAGGGAAAATCAGATATTCTACTGAATTTTCCGGAATTGTCCAACTTTTATTCCCAATACTCCGATTTGCATTTCAGATACAAATATTAGCAAAGAAGTTCTAGATCTGCTACAATTGTCTTTTAGTCAACTTTAACTCATTTTAGTCAGTTTCGACATTTTCAGTCTTTAATTTGACATTTAGCTGAATTTCAAATTTTTAATTTTATTTCAGCTAATTTTGGGCAACTTTTCATAATTAACTATAACTTAATTTAACTATTTAAGATTCATGTTTTCAGTTAATTACTAACATTTGGATAAAATTGCTTATTATCCAAAGTCTGTTGCTGTAATTTGTAATTTAATAAATTACGGGCTGTTACAGCAAGTAATCAAGGAACATGCAGCAGCAATTATCCAGCTTCAGCAGTGTCTATCATGCGTTCCTAACATACAATTAAGTAATCAAGGAACAAGCAGCAGCAGTTGTTTCCATACAAGTCAGTATCAATCACCAATAAGTACCGAAACAAATGGACGTAAGTAATGCAATCTGTCACTCACAGCAGTCCTGAACAATGCAAGTAATCAAGGGGAATATGCAGCAGCAATTGTCCAGTTTCAGCAGTGTCTATCATACGTTCCTAACATACAAATAAGTAATCAAGGAACAAGCAGCTGCAGATGTTTCCATGCAAGTTAGTAACAATCACCAATAAGTACCCAAACATATGAAGTAAGTAATGCAATCTGTCACTCACAGCGGTCCTAAGCAATGCAAGTAATCAAGGAACATGCAGCAGCGGTTGTTCAGTTTCAGAAATGTCTATCATACGTTCCTAACATATAATTAAGTAATCAAGGAACAAGCAGCAGATGTTTCCATACAAGTTAGTAACAATCAACAATAACTATCGAAACATATGCAAGTAAGTAACGCAATCTGTCACTCATAGCGGTCCTGAGCAATGCAAGTAATCAAGGAACATGCAGCAGCAGTTGTCTAGTTTCAGCAGTGCCTGTCATACGTTCCTAACATACAATTAAGTAATCAAGGAACAAGCAGCAGCAGATTTTTCCATACAAGTCAGTATCAATCACCAATAAGTACCGAAACAAATGCAAGTAAGTAATGCAATCTGTCACTCACAGCAGTCCTGAGCAATGCAAGTAATCAAGGGGAATATGCAGCAGCAATTGTCCAGTTTCACCAGTGTCTATCATACGTTTCTAGCATACAATTAAGTAATCAAGGAACAAGCAGCTGCAAATGTTTCCATACAAGTTAGTAACAATCACCAATAAGTACCGAAACATATGCAAGTAAGTAATGCAATCTTTCAGTCACAGCGGTCCTAAGCAATACAAGTAATCAAGGAACATGCAGCAGCAGTTGTTCAGTTTCAGAAATGTCTATCATACGTTCCTAACATACAATTAAGTAATCAAGGAACAAGCAGCAGCAGATATTTCCATACAAGTCACTATCAATCACCAATAAGTATCGAAACAAATGTAAGTAAGTAATGCAATCTGTCACTCACAGCAGTCCTGAGCAATGCAAGTAATCAAGGGGAACATGCAGCAGCAATTGTCCAGTTTCAACAGTGTCTATCGTATGTTCCTAGCATTCAATTAAGTAATCAAGGAACAAACAGCTGCAGATGTTTCCATACAAGTTAGTAACAATCACCAATAAGTACCGAAACATATGCAAGTAAGGAATGCAATCTGTCACTCACAGCGGTCCTAAGCAATGCAAGTAATCAAGGAACATGCAGCAGCAGTTGTTCAGTTTCAAAAGTGTCTATCATACGTTCCTAACATATAATTAAGTAATCAATGAACAAGCAGCAGTAGATGTTTCCATACAAGTCAGTAACAATCAAGTAATCAAGGAACATGCAGCAGCAGTTGTTCAGTTTCAGAAATGTCTATCATACGTTCCTAACATATAATTAAGTAATCAAGGAACAAGCAACAGATGTTTCCGTACAAGTCAGTAACAATCAACAATTACTACCGAAACATATGCAAGTAAGTAACGCAATCTGTCTCTCATAGCGGTCCTGAGCAATGCAAGTAATCAAGGAACATGCAGCAGCAGTTGTCCAGTTTCAGCAGTGTCTATCATACGTTCCTAACATACAATTAAGTAATCAAGGAACAAGCAGCATCAGATGTTTCCATACAAGTCAGTAACAATCACCAATAAGTACCTAAACATATGCATGTAAGTAATGCAATCTGTCACTTACAGCGGTCCAGAGCAAAGCAAGTAATCAAGGAACATGCAGCAGCAGTTATCCAGCTTCAGCAGTGTCTATCATACGTTCCTAACATACAATTAAGTAA
>JAANYP010008179.1:0-203877 GCA_020465985.1 Centrapalus pauciflorus
CCGAAGTGGAATCATGAAATGATTGAATGTGGTCCGAATTTGGATGTGGTGTGAACATGGTCCGAATTCGGATGGTGACTTGTGAAAATGCATGCAATGGAATGGAAATGTCCCAATTTCGGATGGTACCTGGAATTCGGATGAGGACCGAATCCGGGTATCATCCGAATTCGGATGCATAGTGGTGAACATACTTAGACAATTTTTCAATGTTTTGAAAATTTTGACCCTGATGAGATGGTCCGAAGTGTGATTTTATACTTTGAAAAATTTTTGAAAATATACTAAGTCGGACATCCGAATTCGGGTGGTGGTCCGAATTCGGACATCCGAAACTGCATGAGTGCAGTTAATGTTCATGCAAGATATAAACGTGAACAGTTAAAATCCTACTGAAAATGCATGAAATTACAGATCCTAAACTAAAACAACCTAAGGAACATTTTATCTAACTACAACTAAGAAGAAATAACACATTAAACTACCCAAAACTAGTAAAAACCGAATTGAAAAACTAGAAAAAAATTTGAAAATCAAACAAGTAATATCAAACAAGTAATATACTAAGTTAAAGACTGAAATAAATGTAAAGAAGTGTTACCTGGTGATGCAGATGATGAATAATGCAAGAAAAATCAAAGAAAACGATGTTTGAGAAGCTTGGAACGGTAACAATGGAGGTTTTGGGCGGTGACTATCGACCGAGAGAGAGAAAGAAGAAGATATTTCTTGAAGATGAAGGAAGTGTTGTTGTTGACCGTTTGACCCCCCATATATACTCGCGCGGGTCGCGGGTCGGGTCAAAAGAGATTCGCGCCCAAAAAGGAATTTGGGCCGGCGGATTCATTTCACAACACACACACACACTTGATGACTTTGGGCTTATTAAAAAAATGAAACAAGATAAAAAAATGGGCCAAAAATATTCCATCTTTTTGTGATTTTCTTTGAAACAAAAATGAGCAAAAACAAAGTAAAAATATTTTTGATATTTTTCTGAAACAAAAATAAAATAAGATAAAATAAAGTAAATTAAAATATTTTTGGCTTTTTGATAAATTTGAAAATTAAAATCTTTTTGTGATTTTCTGACATATTAAATTAAACTCAAGATTAAATTAAAAATTAAGACCAACCTAAAATTTAAACTTTAACTATAAAAGAAACAAAGAGAAACATAGAATTATAAAATTAAAAGTCCTAACTCTACTCCCCCTCAAATAAATACCGATCCTTTTTTTTCCATTTCCTTTTTCAGATTTTACACGCGACAACCCTTCTTTAAGCCTTACAATACCGACAAACCTGGATATTGTTTGCATCCCACTCCATGATGAACAAGTCACACAGCAATTTATCAGGATCATTAATTATTAAAAATATACGCAGATAAGGAAAGATTGATTTTCAATCTTGTGACATACTCCTTAAATTTAAATAACAGTTATTTTCTAAAATAAAGGAATTTCAATCATGATAGATTGAAATAGAATTATTTAAGACAATATCTGATATTTAATTAGAAGGTGGATTCAACATGCCGATATGAGATACTAAAAACCGAAAACGAGGTTCGTCTAAAGCTTTAGTAAATATATCCGCTAGTTGGTATTCCGTGCCAACAAAATACAACTCAATAGTTCCCTTTTCAACGTGATCTTTAATAAAATGATACCTGATATCTATGTGTTTTGTACGAGAGTGCTGCACGGGATTGCAAGAGATGGCAATTGCACTTCGAGAATCACAGTAAATAGGGATATTGGTGAGTGAGAACCCATAATCGCGTAATTGTGTTCTCATCCACAGCACTTGAGAGCAACAGCTTGCAGCTGCTACATACCCAGCCTCAGCTGTGGATGTGGATACACAATTCTGCTTTTTGGAAGACCAACTCACCGGTCTATCGCCTAAGAACTGTATTCCTCCCGATGTGCTTTTTCTGTCCACTCTACAACCTGCAAAATCAGCATCTGAAAACGCGGTAAGATCGAAATCGGTTCCCTTTGGATACCACAGACCAAGTTCGGGTGTACCCTTAAGATAACGAAAAATGCGTTTTACCGCAGTTAGGTGTGATTCTTTTGGGTCGGCCTGAAATCTAGCACAAAGACATGTTGAAAACACTATATCCGGTCTACTGGCAGTCAAGTACAGTAAGGATCCTATCATCCCTCTGTAAGTTGTATTATCGACACTTTTCCCGGAAGGATCGGTGTCTAACTTACAGTTGGAGGCCATGGGAGTTGCGATACTCGTGCAAGAGTCTAACTTATACTTCTTAAGAATGTCAAGAGTATATTTCGACTGGTTCACAAAAATCCCATCCTCAAGTTGTTTGACTTGTAATCCGAGGAAAAAGTTCATTTCCCCATCATACTCATCTCAAACCGAGACTCCATTAGGGCTGAAAAATCCTTACAAAAATTACTGTCAGTAGATCCAAATATAATATCGTCAACATAAATCTGTACTAGCATTATATGTGGGCCTTCCCTTTTAGTGAACAGAGTTGTGTCCACCACACCTTTATAGAAACCGGCAGAAATAAGGAAATTCGAAAGACTATCATACCATGCTCGAGGTGCTTGTTTTAACCATAGAGGGCCTTATCTAGCACATAAACATGGTCAGGTTTATGTGCATCAACAAAGCCTTGTGGTTGTTCAACATACACTTCCTCGTTAAGTTCACCGTTTAGAAAGGCAGTCTTGACGTCCATTTGGTACACTTTGAAGTCTTTGTGTGCCGCATACGCCAAGAAGATTCTGATTGCTTCGATCCGTGCAACTGAAGCGAAGGTCTCGTCATAATCTATCCCTTCTTGTTGTCGGTAGCCTTTGGCAACAAGTCTTGCTTTGTTCCTTATCACAATGTCGTTTTCATCTCATTTGTTCTTAAAAATCCACTTTGTTCCGATGACTGTACGGTCTTTTGGCTTGGGAACTAACCGCCATACTCTTAGCTGTTCAAACTGGTTGAGTTCCTCTTGCATTGCAACTATCCAATCCGGATCTGTCAGGGCTTCATCCACACGAGCGGGCTCTATCATACTCAAGAATGATGTGTAGAGACATTCATTAGCAGATGCCCTACGAGTTTGGACTCCTGATGTTACGTCACCAATGATTTGTTCTGTTGGGTGACTGCGGGTCCATTTGATCTCGTGTGGAAGGGGTGCTCGGGATGGAACCTCTGTGGTTAATATGGGAATGGATGAGGATTCATGGTCAATGGTTTCAAATGATGGTACCACAGGTTCTGGTTCAATTTCCGAGTGTTCAGGTGAAGGAAGAATCGTTGGTATTACATGTGAGGGTATTATATGAGTAGATTCAACTGCGGATGTGTCGGTGGATGATGTGGATGGATGAGGGTATGTTGATGAAGATGGAGTGGAGAAACTTTGTGGCGCAGTTGAACTGGAAGGATTACCTACATTATTAACAACATTAGACACACTAGCGTTAGGACCAAAAAATTCAACATAAAAAGGATCAAATAAATTAACCAAATCAGAAGAAGAAAAAGAAATGGGGTTATTCGAAGAGTCTCTAGGCATTTGAGTAATGCGTGGTCCTGATTGATCAACTTCGGGTGCCAGTTCAGCCAACTCATCAAATGTGACGTGTACACTTTCATTGACTGTTCTGGTTCGGGTATTGAATGCGCGATACGCCTTCGAATTGGATGAGTATCCAATGAAGATCGCTTCATCCGCCTTTTCGTTAAATTTCCCGAGGTTGTCTCTGTCATTCAGCACATAGCACCTGCAACCAAATACACGTAAGTACTTGATAAATGGTACTTTATTCAAAAAGAGTTGGTAAGGAGTTTTGTTAAAGCGCTTATGAATGATGGAGCGATTCTGTGTATAGCATGCTGTTGATACGGCTTCGGCCCACAAGAACAGAGGTAGCTTTGAGTATGTGAGCATTGTACGAGCGGCTTCTACTAGCGTACGGTTACGCCTTTCCACGATCCCATTTTGTTGAGGTGTTCGAGCAGCAGAGTATTGATGCTGAATCCCCTTGGATCGAAGGAAGCCCTCCACTACCGAGTTCTTGAACTCCGTGCCATTATCTGATCTGATTGATTGCACTGACAGCTGCTGTTGGGTCTCGACACTCTTGATAAAATCAATGATTTCTTGAGCTGTCTCGTCCTTGGAACGCAAGAACCTTACCCAGGTATATCGAGAATAATCATCAACGATAACCAACACATATCGTTTTCCATTTATGCTTTGTGTTCTCATTGGTCCGCATAAATCCATATGAAGTAACTCCAAAACTCTTTTTGTTGATGGTTCGGGCTTTGGTTTGTGAGATGATCGTTTCATTTTTCCTTTCTCACATGCTCCACACAGATGGTCCTTTTCATAGCGTAACTCAGGAAGTCCTTTGACCAATTGCTTCGCAGCCAGCTTGTTGATGTTATCAAAATTTAAATGGGATAATCTTCGATGCCACAACCAAGAGTCTTTTGACGAGGCTTTTGATAGTAGACAAATGTTATCCTTTACTACAAGCTTAGATACGTCAATGGTGTAAAGGTTAGATTTTCGGGAACCAGTCAAGATTTCTTTTCCATCCATGTTCTTAACACTGCAGTTCTTAGCCCTAAATGTTACTTCTAGTCCTTTGTCACAGAGCTGTCCTATGCTAAAAAGATTATGAGATAACCCCTCAACATAGTCAACGTCCTTGATGACCAGATTATTTAGAACTAAGTCCCCGTATCCTTTTATTTGAGCCTGATGGTTGTTCCCGAATTTCACAGTTCCGCAATACTGTTCAACAACGTTGGACAGTAATTTTCTTCTTCCTGTCATGTGCTTGGAGCAACCCGAATCCATATACCAAATGGAATTAGCCTGAAAAACACATAAATTCATATAATGAAAAACTATATGCATTCAAACACATCCATTTTTAATTGACAATCAAACCGTGTTCTGAACCGAGATGTTCAGAAAACATGATGAGTTAAGACCGGGTCCTGGGTTGTGTGCACAGAAGCCAAACGTGTCAGTTTAAGCACAACCGACAAGCAAAAGAACGGGTCCTAGTCTAAGGTAACTAGAAGCCATTTCTTTGAAGCACGGGTCTTGATCAGAAGTAACCAAGAACCATCTGCATTAAGATCACACAACCTTGGGTACCCACCTCAATATGGGTCCCTTTTTGTTAGGATTTCCAGATTTATATGGTACGTGTACAGATTTAGAAACCCAACTAGCATTTTTGTGTGGTCCAGATGCACAACCCTTTGGAATCCATTGAAGATTGGATTTATTGGGTTTTGGAACCTTAGGCGCTGAAATTGCCTTCGGTTTTTGTCTTGATGAGACCTTCTTGACCGTTGCTTTGGTTTTGGGCCTTGGCAACAGACATGTCTCAACTTTGTTTGTGGCCGATGATGCACTATTTTTAGTTTCCTTTTTCCGAATACGTTTAACAGGATAAGGCACAAAAGCATTCATTTCAGGAACCTGTCGTCTATATTTAGTTGGACATAGATTAAACAAATCCTTGAAAGAGTACTTTAACGGAATAGTAGAATTCGGTACATCATTACAAACATTGTCACACGCTTTGTTACACAAATTGTCTTTAGAGATTACAGATATCCTATCTCTAGTAACAAAATCACTTGGCATTAAAGCCTTCTTTACAAAAAAACTTGTAAAATCCTGCATGGTGGTTTTTGGGACTCTCCTTATATGATCTGTAGGAACAAAACGATTAGAGTCAGTAAGCATGGAAGATTTAGACTTGACAGACTTTTCTTTTTGGAGGTGAGTGGGTTTCTTAAAAGACTTGGATTTTATCTGAGTCTTTTTAGAAACCTCATTCTTGAAAGCATTTGAGCACTCACCTTTGACAAAGATAGAAGAAGTTTCAGCTGTAGCCTTACCTTTATCTGATGACATACATGGAAATTTTAGAGAATGAGAAAGTGTTTGTTGTTTTGAAAGATCTTTCAATCGTTGTGAAACTATTTCAAAATTTTCTTTGTAGACAGTGACTTCCACAGTTTGTTGAAAAGATTGATTTATCAATTCTTCTTCTCTCTTAAGAAGAGCATCTTGAAGATCAAGTGCTTTCTCTTGAGACGACTTCAATTCCTTTTCTAAAACAATGATTTGTTGTTGAAGAACTTTTGCAGGAATATAAAGTTGAGGATTTGATTTTTCAGTTTCAGTGTTCAATTCAGTTTCTGAATAAGTTGACAAGAGATCTTCCTCTAAAGTGGGTACTCTAGAAGAATAACTCTCGTTAAGTTCTTCATAATGAAAAGAAATTTCTTTATCTTTACGCGCAACACGTTTCTCATTTTCTTGGTTTAAAACTTCTTTTGATGACTCAAAAAAGAAAGATTTAATACCGGCTCCCATATAATTCATGTCATAAAATACAGGTAAGACATTTTGTGCTTTTTCCAAATATTTAGGATTTTTAAAACCAATTCCCTGTTTAGAATGGTAAAACCTAGTTTCTTTGGGCTGATTTAAATGGATAGTTTGTTCTGTTTGACCCCTTTTCAAAAATGCATCGTCAAGGGTCTTTATTCTTGCGTACAAACTTATCCTTTCTTCTTCAATCATTTTGTATTTTTCTAAACTGTCTATATTTTCCATATTTACCACATCTAATTGTTTTGTAAGAACAGAAATTTCTTCTTTTAAAGAGAGTTTTTCTTTTGAAAGCGTTTCCATGCAAGATTCAAGGTATATATTCCTATCCTGAACATCTACTTTTTCTATCAACATTTGTTTTATAACATTATGATTAGTTAACCATTTTGCATGATATAATTCAGATGATTCTTTCAGAATATGAGCTTGATGTTCAGCCTGTACACACTTTGCAGTTTCAGCTTTTAATCTATCTTGTAGATCAAGTATTTGTGTGTGTAGTGTACATTCATTATCCACAAATAATTTATTTACATGTGCAGGAATGTAATAGGAATATACCTCACTGGACTCTGAACCGGATGTGGAGCATTCGGGATCGTCGGTTGTAGTCATCAGACATGCTGGTGGATGTTTCATTGTCTCCCCCTCAGCAGCAGTGTCTGAATTTGCATCAGTGACATCAGTACAAATCTCCAACCCCTGACGATCAACCATATAGCAATTCTTGCCCTTTTCATCCTCGTCGTCTGAATCTTCAGCATCCCAGTAGTCCTCCTGGGCGACGAGGGCCAACGCATCCGTTCTCTTCTTTGCAGCCTCGAGCTTTCTTTTGTAATACGCAACGTCTCTCTCAAAATTGTTCTTGCATTCCCTAGCAAAGTGGCCCGGTTTGCCACATTTGTAGCAGAGACGTTCATCAGTGGCCTTTGGCTCGTCTGCTCTTGGCTTCTCCTCTCTTCTTTCCGCTGGCCTTTTGTCGGCCCGGCGGTGCTCACGGTTATCGTCACGCCTTCTGTCCCGGCGGTCATCCCGACGATCATCCCTTCGATCGTCCCGCCTGTCTTCTCTCCTGTCATCTCTCCTGTCATCTCGCCTTTCGTCACGCCTTTCATAACGGCGATCATCGCGATAGTCGCGTCTGTCATCATACCGGCGATCATCCCTGTCATCCCTGCGGTAGTCATCTCTGCGATAGTCATCGCGGCGGTCATCCCTCCTGTCATCCGAGTACCTCCGAGGACCAGTGTCATATCGGAGTTGGTTGTTGGTCTTGTTGGAGAACCGTCGTTGTTGGAGACGGTTGGTCCACAAGGCAATCTGTTCTTTGATCGTGGCTTCCTCCTCATCATAGACCTCACGTGGAGGGGAAGCATACCTGTACTGAGATGATGAAGAACTAGGAGCAAAAGATGGTGTCGGAATCTGCGTGTTGGTGATCAAGGCTAGGGAATCATTTGGTTTCAACCCTGTGTTGGCTGATAGCAGTAGAGAGGCCAATTGATTTGCCATCAGCTTCTGTTGATCCACATCCCCTTGATATTTCTTAAGCTCCTTAAAGACGACATTTATGGATACCTCAGGAATGTTCAAAACTCTTTTTGTTGCCCTACATGCAAGCTGCCACTCGGGGGCTAAGGCGGCAACGAATTGGATGTTTATGTCATCCCGATCCTTCTTGATGTGCAGTTTATTTAATTCGTTAAGGACTGCACAAAACCTGGTGAACGTGGATTGCAGAGATTCCCCGTCTTTGGCGCGGAATTCTGAAAACTTTGCCTTCGCCTCTTCAATTTTGGCACGATCATCAAGATCTGCCCCCAGCATTTGGATTCCCAGCTCGTCCCACATTTCTTTTGCAGACATTTTACTGTCTACACCTACCAAAATATCAGTGGGGAGGGCTTGATAAATCAGATATTCTGCCCTCTTATCAGCATGTTGGCGATCCCTCTCGGCTTCATTTGCCGGCTCTCTTTCAACTTTTGAGGCTAGGACAGGAGGATCAGCCTCGGGTCTGGCAGCAATCTCTCTATAGTAGATGACGGGTCCTTCGGATATTGATTGAAGCATCAGATTCCCGAGAGGTTGCATTCCAACGAATTTCAGGAACCGGGCTTTCCATTGTTCGTACTCATCAGGATAGAGAACAGGTGGTCTGTTCTCAGATCCGAGTACAAGAGCGTCACGAGACATTATGAGTATTGGATTGGTGCTGATAAAGAATATGGAGATCTTAGAGGTGGAAACTGAACACGGATGGGTTGGACTGAAACCAGAATGTTCTGAATTCGGATGCTTGAGTTCGGATGAACAGTGATTCGGATGGAGGAACCGAATTCGGATGGATTGAATTCGGATGAAGTGATTTCGGATGAATAGTGAGTCGGATGGGTAGATTTCGGATGACTGGACTTCGGATGGGCCAATTTCGGATGAATAGTAATCCGGATGAAGGTCCTAATTCGGATGCGTGCCGTAATTCGGATGAGCTTTTCGGATGACCTAAATTTGGATGGACCTATGGACCGAATTCGGATGAACCGAATTCGGATGAACAGTGAAGTGCCGAAATATGATGTTTCCGAAATAGGGACAGAGGACCGAATTCGGATGGTCCGAAATGGTTTGGTCCGAAATTAAAAATTTTAAGAACAAGTCCCAATCAGTGAAAAGTGGAAAGTCTTTCCTGAACTTCGGATGGTCCGAAGTTCGGATTGGACCGAATTGGGGTCCGAAATTGACTTCTGGGGTGTCCGAAATTCACCTAAGTATGGTCCGAATTAGGATGATTGTGGAGTCCGAATTTGGTGCCTATGTGGTCCGAAATGCTACAGTATGTAATCCGAAATACAGCAGGTTTTTACGTTTTTCTAAGGCAGAAAAGACAGATTTCGAAATTTATCAGTTTTAATGCCTAAAAACAGTTCTAAATGATTTATAAACTATTTTAAACACTTTTGGTGATTTAAAACAACCTAGAAAACACTTAAAACTAGCATGAACACATGAAAAACCCACTTATAAAACCCATATTTTCAAGCTTCAAAATGGTCGATTCTTGATGATTTTAACAAAGATATGGAAGTAAATGAGTTTAAAATCAGTATATAATGATAATGTGATGTTTATAGAACCATTATAACACAAGAAACTCGAAAAACCATGAAAAATGAAGATCTAACCGGTTGAATATTGAAGAACTTCGAAGAACATGAACAACCCAGCAGAACCCGTAAGTAATCAGTTGAAATCCACCCCTCTGTGCTCTGATACCAATTGTAAAGATGTATTCCCGTAAATATTCAGCACCTTAATGATATTCTCATCATATACATAAAGAAACTAGCTCAATAAATGTAGTATGATAAAGAAGAAGACAATATGAATGTTTGAATGTTGAGAGAACAATGGAACAGTGGCGGCTGTGTTTTTAATTTAAATGTCAACCGTATATTTTTCTCAAAAGTAACCCTAGGAGCCTTTTTATAGGCTCCTTTAATTAAGTTACAACACTTGGCAACAATGGCCCCTACACTTTTACATAGACATGAAATACATAGAAATAAATACAAGACAAATTACAATGAAAATAAATATTACAAAATAACTCCTAGGATCGAAATAATAAATCTAACAAAGGATGACACATTGCGTATGTGCATCGACTACCGTTAACTCAACAAAGTGACAATAAAAAACAAAAGTACCCATTGCCCCGAATTGATGATCTCTTCGACCAGCTGCAAGGCGCTAGTTATTTCTCGAAGATTGATCTTCGATCAGGATATCATCAACTCAAAGTCCATCAAGATGACATTCCAAACTCGTTACGGACACTAGAGTTTCTGGTGATGTCGTTCGGTCTTACGAATGCGCCGACTGCTTTCATGGATCTCATGAATAGAGTCTGTCGGCCAATGCTCGACAAGTGTGTCATCGTTTTCATCGATGACATTCTAATATATTCAAAGACCGAAGAGGATCATGCTACACATTTGCGAGAATTACTAGAGTTGCTGCGCAAAGAGCGACTTTATGCCAAATTCTCAAAATGTGAATTCTGGTTGAGGCAGGTACGTCTCAAACATTCGAAACAATTTCATGATCCTTATACTCGTTTGTAAACTCTTTGTTAACTTGTTCCTTCTCAACGTTCAATTCAGATCCAATTAATGGGGCATGTGATATCTGGTGCTAGTATTGTTGTTGATCCTGCAAATATCGAGGCTATCCAGAACTGGGAATCACCTCGCAACGCCTCTCAGATCCGCAGTTTTCTGGGATTGGCTGGTTACTACCGCCAATTCATCAAAGACTTTTCTGAGATAGTCGTTCCGCTTACTAAGCTTACTCACAAGAATGCAACTTTCGTCAAGGAAGTTGAACAACAACCGGCTTTTGTTAAGTTGAAGAATCTGTTAAGTGAAGCACCTGTTTTGGCCTTGCCTGAAGGGAATGAGGACTTCATAGTTTACATTGATGCATCAGGCATGAGACTTGGAGCAGTACTGATGCAAAGAGGAAATGTCATAGCATACACTTCTAGACAGCTCAAACCACACGAGAAAGACTACTCTACTCGTGATCTAGAGCTGACTGCTGTGAATTTCACCCTCAAACTTTGGAGGCACTACTTGTATGGAACCAAATGTCAACTCTACACCGACTGTAACATCCACGGATTTAATTTGATGTATTTTGGTTAATTAAGTGGAAAACTTATATATATTTAAGTTGAATTTGGGCGATTATTATGTATTTAGATATTTAGCAAGTTTGTTGCTATTTTTAAGAAAATTGAACTCAGAATTAATTTTGTGGAGTATTATGAATTTAAAAGTTATTTATGATAAATCTAAGATTAAATCAGTATTTTATGGAACCGGTTAAGTCGAATGATGAAATGTGCAAAATGATGAAAGTAGTATATAAAGGGCAATAGGCTTCATTTTCTAGTTTACACTCTCTCACTACTTCATCTCTCTAGAAATTTTCTCTCTACATCTCTCTAAGATATATCACAAACCGACCGTCAGATTTTCGAGAATTATACGTCAACGGAAAGGTATCGAGGAGTACAACAACAATCTACAAACGGATTTCTGATTTCATACGAATTGAGGTAAGAATCGAATCTTTTAAGTTTGTTGTTTCGGTTTTGAAGAACTAGAAATTTCGAATCTATCATTTTATGCAAATTGGAGCCTGTTTTACTCGAAACATTGCTGGAATGTGATAGTATATGCATAGTAGAATCGAATCTAGGTATCATACATGATATATGCATGATTTTTGACTTAAAAATGAAGGATTTAAGCTGAAATGATGAACAGACTCGAATATGTCAAGAACAGAGTCGAAATGCAAGAACAAACTCGATTTTTGTACTAGATTCAAGTGTGTTTTCGAGTGTGTATCACTAGACTCGAATGGGGTTTCGAATCTACCCTAGATTCGAAGGGTTAAGTTCGAATCTATCACTTAGACTCGAGCATGGTTTCAAATTTAATGCATGGGGTTCGAATCTATTCCCTAAACTCGAATGGAAGTGGAATTTGTGCTTTGGGAGTTCGAATCTATGCCTAGATTCGAAGTGGGTTTCGAATCTATGCCATAGGGTTCGAATCTATGCCCTACGGTTCGAGTCTAGTGATTAGATTCGAAGATAAGCCCATTAAATTCGAGTTTAATGCCTAAAATTGAGAAATATACTCTCTAAACTTGATTTTATGGATTTAAACGGTTAATGATACGAGGTATTGTTGTAATTGATATAACAGGTCCCTTGTGGTGTTGTTTAACCCACAGTGGGGTACTTGGTGGAATCCGGTTGAAAGCCCGAAGAGAAATAATATCGGTTAAAAGATAAAATTACGCACCCACTGTGAGTACAGTAGATTTCGCATGTTTATATTTGTTTTATGTAAGCTTTGCCTGCTGAGACCTGTTGTTTCATTGATTGTTTGGAATTCTACTAACTTGCGTAGATTTAGATGCACATTCTTACTTGTTGCATGTCCTTTCGGTTGTTGTGCATCTAGTGATGGACCGGTGGGTCGCATCGATTACTCTGATGTTACTGTGCTATATGACCTGGAGCTGATCCCTCCTAGGCCCGGTAGGCAGTATGTCATCCCCGATCGTACGTTTGTCTCAGATGGTATGTTTAAATGCCGAGCTGTGAGCTCGAAGGGGCTGCGGCTCTGGTCCGTACTTGGTGTACGAAGAGAGTATACGACGTTTGTCGTCGGGATTACTCTTGGGCTTCATAAAGACTTATAAAATGCGTAATCTATGTATTCACTAAGCATTCTCTTACGTTTTAGTTGTTGTATTTTTACAGGCAAAGGAAAATCTACTGCTGGACCTTCTAGTTAGGTCGTTTGGGGAAGATTTGGGAGACTCGGCACTATTTAATCGGTAATCGTGATTGGATAATGTTGTATTATATTCTGGATGATTGTAATAAATGTATGGGTGTGTAGACTTAGACTTGGTACCTTATAGCACCGTAGGGTGTTTAACACTTGTTGCACTACTTTATTTATGTTTTTAAATGCTTCCGCACTTAATTTAGGTTATCAGATCATTATGTTATTGTATGATGGTGATTAATCCTGGGTGTATTGTAATTGGTGGTTGTTGTGGCAAGGGTGCCACACGAGATGGTATCAGAGCAGTAGTTTGAGATTCAAGTGTCCGTGAGGTCTTGATCTCAAACATTAGGTAATGATATGTAGTGATGCTAAGTAATGATCTGAACTAAGATAGGTTATGATCTAGTAATTATAAGAAATTGACTATCATACGGGACAAATAAGTGGTGTCTTTAAACTGATGACATGTTACTAAACAAGTTATATGTTTATATTTTCAGAACATGTCTGGAGGAATGACACCGGAAGAAACCAGAGAGATGATGCTAGCCATGATGGCTGAGCAGAACAAGATGATACAAGATCAGTTTCGGGCTCGAGATGAGGCCGAAGCTAAGAGAAGGGAGGATAAGAGAAAGAACAAGGAGAAGGAAGGGGGTAACAACGAGGAACGAGATGACAACATTGGGTCGTCTAACAAGCCCAAAGGTTGTCGTTTCAAGGACTTCAAAGGAAATGGGGCCGTGGAGTTTAACGGTTTAGGGGATGCTGTTGCCGCACTTGAATGGATAACAGCTACTGAAAGAACATTCCGAATCAGCGATTGTGCTGAAAAGGATATGGTTCGTTATGCAACTGCTATGTTCACGAATGATGCCATCATGTGGTGGAACGCAATGGTGAATGCGTTGACGTTAGAGAAGGTTTCTGATATGACTTGGGCTGAGTTTAAGGACCTATTCACTCAGCAGTACAGTCCGGTTGATGAGCGCCGGAGGTTGGAAGCAAAGTTTATGGCACTGGTACAGGGGACTAAGACTGTGTCCCAATATGCTGTAGAATTCACGAGGTTAAGTCTGTTCGCACCTCATCAGGTGGACACCGAAGAAAGGAAAGTGACCAGGTTCGAGGCTGGTCTTGACATAGAGATTAGGAGGGTTATGAGCAACGTCCGCTACCCTACATTTGCTGGCTTACTTGAGGCTGCCAGAAATGTAGAGCAGATTTTGATTATGTCGGGCTACTCTGTTGGGTCTGCTGCTGCTTCCACCAATCCAACACAGCCGTCACCGCCGAAGCGCCAAAGGGAGGGAGGATACTCGGGATCTTCCCGGTCTTCACAATACTCATCACAGCAGTCTTTTCGCCGACCATCTGGTTCTTCTGATCGTGGTCGTGCTCGTGCATACTCTATCAACACCGAGCCACAATACTGCAACAAATGTCACCTGGAACATTTTGGCAAGTGCCCTAACGGACGTGCTTGTTTTTGCGGTGGGGAGCTGGGCCATTTTCAGAATGATTGACCAAGGAAGGGTGATGCTTGCTATAAGTGTGGAGTGTGGGGTCACTATAGCAGGAATTGTAGGAAGAATGCTCCAACGGCTGCTGTCCCATCATCAACACGATCGTCTGGAGGTTCGAGTGGTGGTTCAGTTAACCGCCGGGGTCAGTCACAGAGGGCACCTGCTCGTGCTTTTCAGATAACTGCAGAGCAGGCAAGGGAAAATCCGGAGGTCGTCACGGGTACGTTTATAGTTAATTCTATGCCTGCACGAGTTTTATTTGATTCGGGTGCCAATAGGTCGTTTGTTTCTACTGTGTTTGCACAAAGACTTGCTATGCCACTGTCTAAGTTGTCTGCTATACTTGATATTGAAACTGCTAGCAATACTTTAGTTAAGGTAGATCATGTATACCGAAATTGCACGTTAGTAATTGAAGATGTAGTCTTCAATTTAGATCTGATTCCGATAGAGTTCAGCGAGTTTGATGTGATAGTCGGAATGGACTGGTTGATCGAGAATGAAGCCCATATAGTGTGTAAGAGCCGAATGATAAAGATAACTACCTCGGAGGGGCGTGAGATATGTATATATGGGGATAGGAGAAGCGGGGATCTGTGTTTGCTGACTATTGCAAAAGCTCGAAAGCTTGTTGCAAAGGGATGTGATGCATACTTAGCATATGCGATTGATGCTAAGGCAGAGAAGAGAACTTTGGCCGATGTGCCGGTTGTTTCACAATTCCCGGATGTGTTTCCGGAAGACTTGTCTGGCGTGCCGCCTGAAAGACAAGTAGAATTTAGGATTGACTTGATCCCTGGAGCTGCACCGGTAGCTCGTTCTCCTTATCGTCTTGCCCCAACCGAGATGAAGGAAATGATGACACAGCTGCAAGAATTGTTGGATAAGGGCTTCATTCGGCCGAGTTCATCGCCGTGGGGAGCTCCGGTATTGTTTGTAAAGAAGAAAGATGGCACGATGAGGATGTGCATAGATTACCGGGAGCTGAATAAGTTGACTATTAAAAACAAGTATCCTCTGCCGAGGATAGACGACTTGGTTGATCAGTTACATGGCGCTAGTGTATTTTCTAAGATTGATCTGAGATCGGGATATCATCAATTGAAGGTTCGAGAGGAAGATGTGCCAAAGACAGCATTCAGGACTCGGTATGGACATTACGAGTTTCTGGTAATGCCTTTTGGATTAACCAACGCCCCGGCAGTGTTTATGGATTTAATGAATAGGGTTTGTAGACCGATGTTGGATAAGTCGGTGATAGTGTTTATCGATGATATTCTAGTATACTCTAGGTCTGAGGCTGAGCATGCTGAACATCTCAAGGAGTTATTAGAGTTATTGAGGAAAGAGAAGTTGTACGCCAAATTTTCGAAGTGCGAGTTTTGGCTACAACAGATACAGTTTCTAGGACATGTAATTTCTGGGGCTGGGATTTCGGTAGATCCGGCTAAAGTTGAAGCGATAAAGAATTGGGAGCCACCTCAAACAGCTACCGAAGTTAGAAGTTTTCTGGGGTTGGCAGGATATTATCGGAGGTTCATAAAGGATTTTTCTAAGATTGCAGTTCCTCTGACTGCATTAACAAAGAAAAATGCACCGTTTGTGTGGGAAACTGTGCAGCAGGAGGCATTTGAGATCCTGAAGAAAATGTTAAGCGAGGCTCCGATACTTGCCTTACCGGAAGGCAATGACGATTTTGTGGTTTATACTGATGCATCAAGGTTAGGGTTAGGCGCTGTATTGATGCAGCGTGGGAAGGTTATAGCGTATGCTTTAAGACAGTTGAAGCAGCATGAGAAGAATTATTCGACTCATGATCTGGAGTTGACCGCAGTAACATTTGCTTTGAAGTTATGGAGGCACTACCTGTACGGTACTAAGTGTCAACTTTACACGGACCATAAGAGCTTGAAGTATATCTTTAGCCAGAAGGAACTTAATATGAGACAAGGTAGGTCTATGGAGCTTATTAAAGACTACGATTGTGAGATACTGTACCATCCCGGAAAGGCTAATGTGGTAGCCGATGCCTTGAGCCGAAAGGTTTATGCTAAGGATTTCTATTATATGATGACGTCTACAATGCTGACCTCCACGATAATTAATGATGTCAAGGCTGCCCAGAAAGAAGCCTTGAAAGAGGAGGATATTGGTGCTGAGGATGTTAGGATACATTTAAAGAATATGGAAACAAGCGAGTCTGGTATAAAAGGTGTGTACGGAAGAATTTGGGTGCCGAAATATGGTGGTATGAGAAATGTGATCATTGAGGAGGCACATCAATCTAAGTTTTCTGTACATCCCGGGAGCACAAAGATGTACAACGACTTAAAGGCAGACTTTTGGTGGCCGGGATTGAAGAAGGATATCGGTCAGTATGTTGAACGATGTAGGACTTGCCGGTTGGTAAAGGCCGAACATCAACA
Source organism: Centrapalus pauciflorus (assembly GCA_020465985.1). Lineage (NCBI taxonomy): Eukaryota > Viridiplantae > Streptophyta > Magnoliopsida > Asterales > Asteraceae > Centrapalus > Centrapalus pauciflorus. The sequence continues at coordinate 16,754 of JAANYP010008179.1, forward strand.
ACCGTACGGCAGTATGCAGCCGCTTCCCATTCCGGAATGGAAGTGGGAGCACATTACTATGGATTTTGTTACAAAACTGCCGAAGACTAGGCGTCAACATGATGCAGTTTGGGTGATAGTCGATAGATTAACTAAGTCCGCACATTTTATACCGATAAGAGAAAGTTACTCCTTAGAAAAGTTGGCTAAATTTTATATGGACGAGATTGTTTCTAGGCATGGAGTGCCTAAGTCCATAGTATCGGACCGGGACAGCCGGTTTACTTCAAATTTTTGGTCGGCTTTGCAAGAAGGGTTAGGGACAAGGATAGCAATGAGTACAGCTTACCGCCCGCAAACTGATGGTCAGAGTGAGCGGACCATCTTAACGCTTGAAGACATGATGAGATCGTGTGTGTTAGATCTCGGTGGCAATTGGGACGATCATCTGCCACTCATAGAGTTTTCGTATAACAACAGTTACCACGCTACGATCAAGAAAGCTCCGTTCGAGGCTTTGTATGGAAGGAAATGTAGGACTCCTACATGTTGGAGAGAAACGGGTGAAACACCAATCGCTGGGCCGGCCTTGCTTCAAGAAACAAACGAGAAGATACAGTTGATTAGGCAGAACATGAAAGCGGCCCAGGATCGTCAGAAAAGTTACTACGATCGGAGGCACAAGCCGATCAATTTTGAAGTGAATGATTGGGTCTACTTGAAAGTATCACCCATGAGGGGTGTTACTCGTTTTGTTAAAAGGGGAAAGTTGGCTCCGAGATTCGTCGGACCATTTAAGATAACCGAAAAAGTAGGAAATCAGTCATATCGTTTGGAATTGCCTGAAGAGATGTCGGGCATACATCCGGTGTTTCACGTTGGAAATCTTCGAAAGTCATTTACTTCTAGTAACGAGGATTGGGCCGACCATACTGAACTGCAAGTTGATGAAAGGCTCCGGTATGTTGAAGAGCCGGAGTGTGTGTTAGATACTAAGATGAAGAAATTGAGAAGCAAGGAGATAGAAATGGTGCTTGTACGTTGGAAGCATCATAAAGGAGCAAATCATACATGGGAAACTAAGTCAGAAATGTTAAGAAAGTATCCGAAACTGTTTGAGTCCGAGTAACTTCGAGGACGAAGTTGAGCGTGGTGGAGCCCATGCTGTAACATCCACGGATTTAATTTGATGTATTTTGGTTAATTAAGTGGAAAACTTATATATATTTAAGTTGAATTTGGGCGATTATTATGTATTTGGATATTTAGCAAGTTTGTTGATATTTTTAAGAAAATTGAACTCAGAATCAATTTTGTGGAGTATTATGAATTAAAAAGTTATTTATGATAAATCTAAGATTAAATCAGTATTTTATGGAACCGGTTAAGTCGAGTGATGAAATGTGCAAAATGACGAATGTGGCACCCTTTGCCACAACAACCACCAAGCACAATACACCCAGGATTAATCACCAACATACATTAACATTTGTCCCACAACAAAATTACCGATTAAATAGCAGATATTTTCCAAATCTTCCCACACAACCTAACTAGAAGGTCCCGCTGCAGATTTTCCTTTACCTGTAAGATAAAAATAAACAACTGGGGAATAAGCGGATGCTTAGTGAATACAAAGATTACGCATTTTATAAATTTTTATGAAGCCCAAGGATAACACAGATGACCAACATCGGATATCCTCTTCGTACACAAAGTACGGACCAGAGCCGCAGCCCCTTCAAGCCCACAGCTCGGCATTTAAACATACCATCTGAGACAAACGTACGATCGGGGATGACATACTGCCTACTGGGCCTAGGAGGGATCAGCTCCAGGTCATATAGCACAGTAACATCAGAGTAATCGATGCGACCCACCAGTCCATCACTAGATGCACAACAATCGAACGGACATGCAACAAGTAAGAATGTGCATCTAAATCTACGCAAGTTAGTAGAATTCCAAACAAATCATGAAGCAACATGTCTCAGCAGGTAAAGCTTAACATAAAACAGATATAAACATGCGAAATCTACTGTACTCACAGTGGGTGCGTATTATCTTTAAACCGATATTATTTCTCTTCGGGCTTTCAACCGGATTCCACCAAGTACCCCACTGTGGGTTAAACAACACCACAAGGGACCTGTTATATCAATTACAACAAACTTTCTAGATATCCCCAAATACATAATATTTGCTCAAATTTCAACTTAAATATATAATTTTCCACTTAATTAACCAAAATACAATAAAATAAATCCGAGGATGTTACAGCATGGGCTCCACCACGCTCAACTTCGTCCTCGAAGTTACTCAGATTCAAACAGTTGTGGATATTTTCTTAACATTTCCGCCTTTGTCTCCCAAGTGTGATTTGCTCCTTTATGATGCTTCCAACGTACAAGCACCATTTCAATCTCTTTGCTCCTTAGCTTTTTCATCTTGGTATCCAATACACATTCCGGCTCCTCAACATACCGGAGCCTTTCATCAACTTGCAGCTCGGTGTGGTCTGCCCAATCCTCATTTCCAGTGTTAAATGATTTCCGGAGATTCCCAACGTGAAATACTGGATGTATGCCTGACATCTCTTCAGGCAACTCCAGGCGATACGATTGATTTCCAACTTTTTCTACTACCTTAAAGGGCCCAACAAATCTCGGAGCCAACTTGCCCCTCTTCACAAAACGAGTAACACCCCTCATGGGTGATACTTTCAAGTAAACCCAGTCATTCACTTCAAAGCTGATAGGTTTGTGCCTCCTGTCATAATAACTTTTCTGTCGGTCCTGGGCCGCCTTCATGTTCTGTCTGATCAACTGTATTTTCTCATTTGTTTCTTGAAGCAAGTCCGGCCCAGCAATTGGTGTTTCACCCGTTTCTCTCCAACATGTAGGAGTCCTACATCTCCTTCCATACAAAGCCTCAAACGGCGCCTTTTTGATTGTTGCATGGTAACTGTTGTTATACGAAAACTCTATTAGTGGCAGGTGATCATCCCAGTTGCCACCTAGATCTAACACGCACGATCTCATCATGTCTTCAAGAGTGAGAATTGTCCTTTCACTTTGGCCATCGGTTTGCGGACGATAGGCCGTACTCATTGCGATCCTCGTTCCCAACCCCTCTTGTAAAGCCGACCAGAAGTTCGAAGTAAATCGGCTATCTCGATCCGATACTATGGACTTAGGCACTCCATGCCTAGAAACTATCTCATCCATATAAATCTGAGCTAACTTTTCCAGCGAATAACTTTCTCGAATCGGTATAAAGTGAGCTGACTTAGTTAGCCGATCCACTATTACCCAAACTGCATCGTGTTGACGCCTAGTCTTCGGCAGCTTTGTAACAAAATCCGTAGTAATGTGCTCCCACTTCCATTCCGGAATGGGAAGCGGTTGCATACTGCCGTATGGTTGCTGATGTTCGGCTTTCACCAGCCGACACGTTCTACAGCGTTCAACATACTGCCCTATGTCCTTTTTCAATCCCGACCACCAGAAATCTGCCTTCAGTTCATTGTACATCTTTGTGCTTCCGGGATGTATAGAAAACTTGGATTGATGCACTTCTTTGACAATCACATTCCTCATACCACCATATTTCGGCACCCAAATTCTTCCGTACACACCTTTTAAACCTGACTTGCTCGTTTCCATATTCTTTAGTTGTATCCTAACATCCTCAGCACCAATATTCTCATCTTTCAAGGCTTCCTCCTGAGCGGCCTTGACATCATCTATAATAGTAGACGTTAACATAGTAGATGTCATCATATAGCAACAATCCTTAGCATAAGCTTTTCGGCTCAAGGCATCGGCTACCACATTAGCCTTTCCGGGATGATACAGTATCTCACAATCGTAGTCTTTAATAAGCTCCATAGACCTATGTTGTCTCATATTAAGTTCCTTCTGATTAAAGATATACTTCAAGCTTTTATGGTCCGTGTAAAGTTGACACTTAGTACCGTACAGGTAGTGCCTCCATAACTTCAAAGAAAATGTTACCGCAGTCAACTCGAGATCATGAGTCGAATAATTCTTCTCATGCTGCTTCAACTGTCTTGAAGCATACGCTATAGCCTTCCCACGCTGCATCAATACAGCGCCTAACCCTAACCTCGAAGCATCGGTATACACCACAAAGTCATCATTGCCTTCAGGTAAGGCAAGTATCGGCGCCTCGCTTAACGCCTTCTTCAGAACCTCAAAGGCCTCCTGTTGCACAGTTTCCCATATAAACGGTGCATTCTTCTTGGTTAATGCAGTCAGAGGAACTGCAATCTTCGAGAAATCCTTAATAAATCTTCGATAATACCCCGCCAACCCTAGAAAACTTCTAACTTCAATAGCAGAACACGGCGGTTCCCAGTTCTTTATCGCTTCAACTTTGGCTGGATCCACAGAAATCCCAGCCCCCGAAATCACATGCCCTAGAAACTGTATCTGTTGCAGCCAAAACTCACATTTTGAGAACTTGGCGTACAACTTTTCTTTCCTCAACAACTCTAACAGTTCCCTGAGATGTTCAGCATGCTCAGCCTCAGACTTAGAGTACACCAGTATATCATCAATAAATACTATCACTGATTTGTCTAACATAGGTCTGCAAACTCGGTTCATTAGATCCATAAAGACAGCCGGGGCATTGGTTAACCCGAAAGGCATAACCAAGAACTCGTAATGCCCATAATGTGTCCTAAATGCTGTCTTAGGCACATCTTCTTCTCTAACTTTCAGCTGATGGTACCCCGACCTCAAATCAATCTTAGAAAACACACAAGCGCCATGTAACTGATCAAACAAGTCGTCTATCCTCGGCAGAGGATACTTGTTCTTAATCGTCAATTTATTCAGCTCCCGGTAATCTATACACATCCTCATCGTGCCATCTTTCTTCTTTACAAACAGTACCGGAGCTCCCCACGGCGATGAACTCGGCCGAATGAAGCCCTTGTCCAACAACTCCTGAAGTTGTGTCATCATTTCTTTCATCTCGGTTGGGGCAAGACGATAAGGAGAACGAGCCACCGGTGCAGCTCCAGGGATCAAGTCAATCCTAAACTCAACTTGTCTCTCAGGCGGCACGCCAGACAAGTCTTCCGGAAACACATCCGGGAATTGTGAAACAACCGGCACATCGGCTAAAGTTCTCTTCTCTGCCTTAGCATCAATCGCATATGCTAAGTATGCATCACATCCCATTGCAACAAGCTTTCGAGCTTTTGCAATAGTCAGCAAACACAGATCCCCGCTTCTCCTATCCCCATATATACATATCTCACGTCCCTCCGGGGTAGTTATCTTTATCATTCGGCTCTTACACACTATGTGGGCTTCATTCTCGATCAACCAGTCCATCCCGACTATGACATCAAACTCACTGAATTCTATCGGTATCAAATCCAAATTGAAGACTACATCTTCAATTACTAACGTGCAGTTACGGTAGACATGATCTACTTTTACTAGAGTGTTGCTAGCAGTTTCTATATCAAGAACAGCAGATAATCTAGATAGTGGCATGGCAAGTCTTTGTGCAAACACAGTAGAAACAAACGACCTATTGGCACCCGAATCAAATAAAACTCGTGCAGGCATAGAATTAACTATGAACGTACCCGTGACGACTTCCGGATTTTCCCTTGCCTCCTCTGCAGTTATCTGAAAAGCACGAGCAGGTGCCCTTTGAGACTGACCCCGGCGGTTAACTGAACCACCACTCGAACCTCCAGACGAGCGTGTTGATGATGGGACAGCAGCCGTTGGAGCATTCTTTCTACAATTCCTGCTATAGTGACCCCACACCCCACACTTATAGCAAGCATCACCCTTCCTTGGGCAGTCATTCTGAAAATGTCCCAGCTCCCCACAGCAAAAACAAGCACGTCCGTTAAGGCATTTGCCAAAATGCTCCAGATGACATTTATTGCAATATTGCGGCTCAGTGTTGATGGAGTATGCACGCGCACGACCGCGATCAGATGAACCAGATTGTCGGCGATACGACTGTTGAGGTGAGTACTGTGAAGACCGGGAAGAACCAGAATATCCTCCCTCCCTTTGGCGCTTCGGCGGTGACGGCTGTGTCGGATTGGTGGAAGCAGCAGCAGACCCAACAGAGTAGCCTGACATAATCAAAATCTGCTCTACATTTCTGGCAGCCTCAAGTAAGCCAGCAAATGTAGGGTAACGAACATTGCTCATGACCCTCCTAATCTCAATGTCAAGACCAGCCTCAAACCTGGTCACTTTCCTTTCTTCGGTGTCCACCTGATGAGGTGCGAACAGACTTAACCTCGTGAACTCCACAGCATATTGGGACACCGTCTTCGTCCCCTGTACCAGCGCCATAAACCTTGCCTCTAATCTCCGACGCTCATCAATCGGACAGTATTGCTGAGTGAATAAGTCCTTGAACTCAGCCCAAGTCATAACCGAAACTTTCTCTAATGTCAAAGCGTTCACCATGGCATTCCACCACATGATTGCATCATTCGTGAACATCGCAGTTGCATAACGAACCATGTCCTTCTCAGCACAGTCGCTGATTCGGAATGTTCGCTCAGTTGCTGTTATCCATTCCAGTGCAGCAACAGCATCCCCTAAACCGTTAAACTCTACAGCTCCATTTCCTTTAAAATCCTTAAACCGACAACCCCTGGGCTTATTAGATGACCCAGTGTTGTCATCTTGTTCCTCATTAATTCCTTCTCTTTCTTTTTCTTTGTTCTTCCTTTTATCTTCCCTTCGCTTAGTTTCGGCCTCATCTCGAGCCCGAAACTGCTCTTGAATCATCTCTCTTTGCTCAGCCATCATGGCTAGCATCATTTCTCTCGTCTCTTCAGGTGTCATTCCTCCTCCAGACATGTTCTGAAATACGAAACATATAACTTATTTAGCAACATGTCATAAATTTAAAGACACCATTCATTTGTCCCGTATGATAGTCAATCTCTTATAATTACTAGATCATAACCTATCTTAGTTCAGATCATTCCTTAAACCACTACATATCATTACCTAATGTTTGAGATCAAGACCTCACGGACACTTGAATCTCAAATTACTGCTCTGATGCCATCTCGTATGACACCCTTTGCCACAACAACCACCAAACACAATACACCCAGGATTAATCACCAACATACATTAACATTTGTCCCACAACAAAATTACCGATTAAATAGCAGATATTTTCCAAATCTTCCCACACAACCTAACTAGAAGGTCCCGCTGCAGATTTTCCTTTACCTGTAAGATAAAAATAAACAACTGGGGAATAAGCGGATGCTTAGTGAATACAAAGATTACGCATTTTATAAATTTTTATGAAGCCCAAGGATAACACAGATGACCAACATCGGATATCCTCTTCGTACACAAAGTACGGACCAGAGCCGCAGCCCCTTCAAGCCCACAGCTCGGCATTTAAACATACCATCTGAGACAAACGTACGATCGGGGATGACATACTGCCTACTGTGCCTAGGAGGGATCAGCTCCAGGTCATATAGCACAGTAACATCAGAGTAATCGATGCGACCCACCAGTCCATCACTAGATGCACAACAATCGAACGGACATGCAACAAGTAAGAATGTGCATCTAAATCTACGCAAGTTAGTAGAATTCCAAACAAATCATGAAGCAACATGTCTCAGCAGGTAAAGCTTAACATAAAACAGATATAAACATGCGAAATCTACTGTACTCACAGTGGGTGCGTATTATCTTTAAACCGATATTATTTCTCTTCGGGCTTTCAACCGGATTCCACCAAGTACCCCACTGTGGGTTAAACAACACCACAAGGGACCTGTTATATCAATTACAACAAACTTTCTAGATATCCCCAAATACATAATATTTGCTCAAATTTCAACTTAAATATATAATTTTCCACTTAATTAACCAAAATACAATAAAATAAATCCGAGGATGTTACAACGAAAGTAGTATATAAAGGGCAATAGGCTTCATTTTTCTAGTTTACACTCTCTCACTACTTCATCTCTCTAGAAATTTTCTCTCTACATCTCTCTAAGATATATCACAAACCGACCGTCAGATTTTCGAGAATTATACGTCATCGGAAAGGTATCGAGGAGTACAACAGCAATCTACAAACAGAATTCAGATTTCGTGCGAATTTAGGTAAGAATCGACCTTTCTAAGATTATGGTTTCGGTTTTGTAGAAACTAAAATTTCGAATCTATCATTTTATGCAAATTTAAGCTTGTTTTGCTCGAAACATTGCTGGATTGTGATAGTATATGCATAGTAGAATCGAATCTAGGTATCATACATGATATATGCATGATTTTTGACTTAGAAATGAAGGATTTAAGCTGAAATGATGAACAGACTCGAATATGTCAAGAACAGAGTCGAAATGCAAGAACAAACTCGATTTTTGTACTAGATTCGAGTGTGTTTTTGAGTGTGTATCACTAGACTCGAATGGGGTTTCGAATCTACCCTAGATTCGAAGGGTTAAGTTCGAATCTATCACTTAGACTCGAGCATGGTTTCAAAGTTAATGCATGGGGTTCGAATCTATTCCCTAAACTCGAATGGAAGTGGAATTTGTGCTTTGGGAGTTCGAATCTATGCCTAGATTCGAAGTGGGTTTCGAATCTATGCCATAGGGTTCGAATCTATGCCCTATGGTTCGAGTCTAGTGATTAGATTCGAAGATAAGCCCATTAAATTCGAGTTTAAATTAAGAAATATACTCTCTAAACTTGTACATTTTGAATGGAACTTATAAACAACACATAAAATGGCAAGAGTTATTCAAAGGACAATGTATGATCATGAAATGGGTTCAAACTTTAGTTATAGTTCGAATTTAGACATGTACCCGAAATGGGGGAAAATATCGCCAAACTTACGAAACTTGATTTTATGGATTTAAACGGTTAATGATACGAGGTATTGTTGTAATTGATATAACAGGTCCCTTGTGGTGTTGTTTAACCCACAGTGGGGTACTTGGTGGAATCCGGTTGAAAGCCCGAAGAGAAATAATATCGGTTAAAAGATAAAATTACGCACCCACTGTGAGTACAGTAGATTTCGCATGTTTATATTTGTTTTATGTAAGCTTTGCCTGCTGAGACCTGTTGTTTCATTGATTGTTTGGAATTCTACTAACTTGCGTAGATTTAGATGCACATTCTTACTTGTTGCATGTCCTTTCGGTTGTTGTGCATCTAGTGATGGACCGGTGGGTCGCATCGATTACTCTGATGTTACTGTGCTATATGACCTGGAGCTGATCCCTCCTAGGCCCGGTAGGCAGTATGTCATCCCCGATCGTACGTTTGTCTCAGATGGTATGTTTAAATGCCGAGCTGTGAGCTCGAAGGGGCTGCGGCTCTGGTCCGTACTTGGTGTACGAAGAGAGTATACGACGTTTGTCGTCGGGATTACTCTTGGGCTTCATAAAGACTTATAAAATGCGTAATCTATGTATTCACTAAGCATTCGCTTACGTTTTAGTTGTTGTATTTTTTACAGGCAAAGGAAAATCTACTGCTGGACCTTCTAGTTAGGTCGTTTGGGGAAGATTTGGGAGACTCGGCACTATTTAATCGGTAATCGTGATTGGATAATGTTGTATTATATTCTGGATGATTGTAATAAATGTATGGGTGTGTAGACTTAGACTTGGTACCTTATAGCACCGTAGGGTGTTTAACACTTGTTGCACTAATTTATTTATGTTTTTTAATGCTTCCGCACTTAATTTAGGTTATCAGATCATTATGTTATTGTATGATGGTGATTAATCCTGGGTGTATTGTAAATGGTGGTTGTTGTGGCAAGGGTGCCACACTTGACATGTTTTGTGTCTGTTTCTCTCTTTTCTTCTAATAAAATGGAATTGATGTGTTTTAATTCATCAAGTTCAGTTTCCGACTTATGGAAGCTGTCCGGTTTACTAGTTTTTATTTCAAGATCAGTTTTCAGCTTGGAGATTTCAGACAACAAAACATTATGCTTCTCAACAGCAGCTTTTAGATAAACAAGCAGATATTCAAACATTTTAACTTTTTCATAAGAACTGTAATCCATAAATTTGGTACCTTATACATCATTTTTGGGTTCCAGTTCTCCAAGCTGCTGAGAGCCTCAGCTTCAGCCAGGTCTTGTTTGAAGTTGCTTGTTGATGGGACATCAGTGTTGGCCATAAGACAGTTGTTATCTTCTTCATCTGATGATGAGTCAGATTCCTCCCAGTCACATGTCTCAGCCATAAGTCCCTTTTGCTTGTTGGAAGCCACTAAGTCTTCCAGCTTCCTCAGCTTAGCCATGGCCATTCGGTACTTAACCATGTAGCCATCGTCCTTGTTTGTCTTGCATGGTTTAGCAGACGAGCCAACAGCTTTAGACACATAGTCAACATCTTTATGGCCAGTTTTGCCACATTTAAAGCACTTAGCCTTAGTTTTGTCAAATGCTTTCTTTTTTATAGCACCTGACTTCTTCTACAGCATTTTCCACCAAAACTCTTCTTATTGAATTTTCTAACAAGGATTGCAATCATTTGCTCATCATCTAATTCAGTAAGATCTTCACAGTCTTCCTCCTCAGACACTTCTTCCCTTTCATCATCAGCCTGTTGATCAGCTTGTGTGAACACATCACACACCTGACCAGCAGGTTGTCTCACGCTGGCCACTAAGGGAGTACTCCTTTTGGACATCTCCAAGGAATTTCTTTTCTGTTGCCTTGACTGCTCATCATTTAGTAAGGATCCATACAGATTTACAAGATCCATACCTTTGATGGTGTTCGAGTTTCTTAGGATAGTATAAAAATAATTCCATTCTTCAGGAAGAATGTCCAAGAAGTTGTTTACCAGATTTAAGCTGTCCTTGGTGATCCCAACAACTTTGAGATCATTGATTAGAGCAGTGAATCCGGTATAGGTTTCAGTGAGAGACTCCTTTGGCTTTGCAAAGAAGAGTTCATACTGTCTAATAAGATTGTTGATCCTGTTATCCAGTGTGATAGTGGGACCATCATAGACGGTACACAATGTATCCCACATCTCCTTCGCAGTCTTCACTTTCTCAACCTGTTTGAACACATCATCTGGAAGAGAAATAACCAGGTTGTACCTGGCAGGAATGATAGTAGTAACAGAGGTTGGCACATAGGGACCTTCCATTACTATCTCTGGCAGTTGTACATCCTGGTTCTCTAAGTATAGCATCATTCTACACTTCCAACCATAGAAGTTCGTATGATTGAACTTGGGGGGTTTAGCCATCGAACCATTGTCATAGTAGGAGGAGGAGCTGGCAGCACTGTTGTCCATGGGAAATTAGGGAGAATGAGAGATCTAGAGTTAACACACACTCTATCTGCTCTGATACCAGTTGTAGGTACCAAAACGGTTTTCCTAGTGTATTGTTCTAAGCTGTAGAGGGGGGGGGGGGGTTGAATACAGTAAATTAAAACTCAACACTCTTTTCTCAATGTTTGTGTATATTATTGATCGGGTTATAATTTACCATGTTTATTAAGCGTGAAAGAGTTGTTTTTAATGCAAAAGTGTTATAGAATGTGCCGCTATTGAATAAATTCTGGGCCTATGCAGGGAAACAAAATCCGGTTTAAAATGATGAAAAAAGGACGAAATTTCAGAGCCAGGCGCAGAGAGGGGCGCAGCCCTGCGCCCAGACCGAGTGCTCGACAGAAGAAATTAATTCACAAAAATACGGATTTTACAGAGGGGCGCAGGGGGGGGGGGCGCAGGCCTGCGCCTACGGCTGCGCCCAGCCCATTAATATAATAGACGGCCGTTTTTAGGGTTTTTCCAGCTTTTCCTATAAATATCAAGTCATATTTCAAAGTTTATCATCGTTTTTTGGAGGAGAAGGCTAAGGAAAAGAACCCGGTTTGAGCGAAAACACGTACGAAGAACACACGAGTCAAGCTACGCCGATGGATCCACAACTCTTGAACGTTGCATCAACTATGTCCGGCTAAGCTCACTATAATCATTCTCGGAGGAAGCACATCGCTAAGTTTTATTTTATGAACGATTACTTTAAGTTTGCATGGTTTTTATTATTTATATTTTGATTGTAAACGAATGATTATTATTTTGTTGTTGCGTTTCGCAAGATAGTTCGTAGACATTTTATTATTCGTGCCGAGTTAATCATTTAATTAAGACGAGTAATCAAACGTGTCACGCGCTATGCCCAAGATCACGTAATGATTTTAATAATAATTATAACAAAGATTATGTCTATGTAATCTTCAAATCGTTTTTATAAATTAAACACAAAGCGAGGTGTGGAATCCGGGAATGGTTACCTTCGTACTTTATTCAATCAAACAATCTTCTTAAGTTTTCTTTTTACAAATTTCGCAAGTAATTAGTTTTATAGATCAAAGCAATCATCTTTTTATAAACCACTCAATCTTTCGAAATTAATTATTTTACAATTCTAATCGCTTAAATACGTGCAATTAACCTCTCGCTCTCTGTGGATACGATCCCTACTTACCCTAGCTTCTAAGGTATTTAGTGGTTATTTTTGACGGGTTAACGACACTCGCATCAAATTTTGGTGCCGTTGCCGGGGAGCGGTTGCGCTTAAATCACGTATTTTAGTAATTAGCTTAATTTAGTTGCCTTATTTTCTTTAGAGTAATTTAGGTAACTTAGTTAATTTAGTCAATTTCAATTATTTGCTTATTTGCTTTTATTTGCTTACTTAAATTAGTTTAAGTTTCCTTATTTTGTTATTATTCCATTTAATTAGTTTTTAATTAGTTTTAAGCTTTAATTATTGCTTTAGTTTATTAAGAAAAAGGGAATCGTGGCGCAAGCATCGATTCTCACCAAAAAGAAAGTAACTAATTCAAATTCTTCATCTAGCCCTCATAGGTTTATGCACACACGATATTCTGGTAGAATTTCACCCTTGAAATTTGATCTAGAAATCGAAAAAACCGCTAGATCTAATAGGCGAGCCACAACTCAAACAAACGAAACTAAAGATACTGCTCCTAAAGTAAACGAGGAGGAAGAAATAATGAATTCGGAAGACGAGAACATCGAAAACGTTCTTGTCGACGTCCAACAAAACCAAAGACCGATGGGAGACCGTAGAACAGTAGAATCCCATTATAGGCCGGGTGATATCCCTGATCCATCACCCATTCTCTACCCGATCAATGAGAATGAACCCGAAATTAGGCCACAGCTATTTAGCATATTACCCGTTTTTCGCGGAGCACCAAGCGAAGAACCGTATGAGCACCTAGCTGAATTCACCGCCATATGTAAGGCCAATCACGTTAGGGGGATGACCGTAGACGCTTTAAAACTCAGACTCTTTCCCTTCTCCTTGAATGAACGAGCGAAAAACTGGTTTGTGTCACTTCCCACTGATAGTATAACTAACTGGGATGAGATGAAAAAAGAATTTTTAACCGAATACTACCCAATTAGTAAAACTACAGAAAAACGTAAAGAAATTACTGGATTTAAACAGAAAATTGGGGAACAATTTCACGAAGCTTTTAATAGGTTGAATGAATTACTAAGAACATGCCCTCACCATGAAATTCCTAAATGGATGCTAATCAAAACCTTTTTCGATGGGGTTAGTCAAGAAAGTAGGAATATGATCACCGCTGCTTCAGGCGGAACCTTTTTAGCCAAGGAAGATGACGAAGCTTGGGAATTGTTAACCCAAGTAAGCAAAGGTTTAAAAGTCCAAGCGGGTTCGGATAATAGTGTTGGTGTCCAAGTTATGGGCATAGACAACGCATGGAAGAAAGAAGTTAAATCTGACATATCCGAACTAAGCAAAAAGATGGACTTGTTGATGAAAGGAATGGGAAAGGTTACAGCGACACAGGTTTGCTGTGTCACTTGTGGAGATCCTTCTCATCCAACCGAGAATTGCCCACATACCTTCACGCACGAAGAGTATGTGAACGAAGCTTTTGGCTTTCGACAACGAAGAGAACGGGAGAATCCATACTCGGAGACCTACAATCCGGGATGGAGAAAACACCCGAACTTTAGTTGGAAGGATAATCAAGATAATGATGTTCCCCCGAAGCCAAGATATGAGCAACCTCGTCAACAAAACCGAGATTTCCAATACGGATCGACCTCAGCTACGAAGGATGATCGGTACTATAAACGCCAAGACCCTAAAGAAGAAAATGATTTGCGACAAGTGTCGGGAAACTCGAAAGAGTTTTCCGAGTTTATGGAATTCATGAAACAACAAACCATGGTTCAAGCGAAAACTATGGAGATGCTCGGAAGGCAGATGGGACAAATTGCAGAGTCCTCGACTAAACGAGAAGAAGGGAAGCTTCCAAGCAATACCACAGTTAACCCATCGCATCACCATGGAAAAGAAAAGAAATATGAAGTCAATGAAGTGAACGAAGTTAATAAAGTCACTACCCTTAGGAGTGGAAAGGAAGTAGATAATAAAATAGAAATGCCTAAGGAGAGTGAGACTGACGACGAGGTAGAAATTGCTTATGAAGAAGAACCACCCAGATCGGAGTCAAAGGTAGAAACAAAAGTTAAGAAGGTAACCTTTAAGGAAGTAGAAGCCAAGAAACCAGTAGAGAATAAAGTTGGGGAAGGGAGTTCCAATACTGAAACTGCTCCCTACCCAACGGCCTTAGAAAATCCAGCTTCATTTCCTTATGGTAAGAAAGGACCTAGAAACGAAGAATTATGGGATATTTAAAATCAAGTTAAAATTAACATTCCCTTAATCAAAGCGATACAACAAGTCCCTTCTTACGCTAAATTCCTAAAAGACCTTTGTACTCAGAAGCAAAAATTTAAAATAACTCTTCCAAAGCAAATCAACCTCACTGAACAAGTCAGTGCAGTTATCACTAGCTCACTGCCGCCCAAACTAAAAGATCCAGGATCACCCTTGATCCCGGTAACTATCGGCGATATTCAAATTAAAAAGCACTTCAAGACTTAGGGGCAAGTGTTAATATTCTACCTGGTAATTTATTTGACCAACATGATCTAGGAATCCTTCAGACAACAGATGTCATCCTACAATTAGCAGATAGGTCTACTAAAGTACCACGAGGGATGTTATCTGATGTAATCGTTAAGGTCGAAGATTTCTATTATCCAGTAGACTTCTTAGTGTTGGATTCTGATAGCGCTTACAAAGAAAGCCAACAGGCAATCATCTTAGGACGTCCCTTCTTAGCCACAATTAACGCTCAAATCAATTGCAGGACAGGTGCATTAGACATAGCATTCGGAAATCGCAAACTCCGACTTAATGTCTTTAATAATGTACCCAATGCACCATTGGATTCAGAGTGCTATATGATCGATCTAGTTGATGATTTAACACAACAACAATTATCAACAATAACATGTAACGATCCAGTGGAGCTGCTCCTGTACTATAATGAGCATATGCTAGATAATATGCCTGAAGCTAAGGAGTTTGAACTTGAAAGTGTTCAGTCAGTAGATTCTAATCAGCCACCATGGACACATAAGATCGAAAAACTTCCGACTGACCTTCCACCATCAGCAAAACCATCTTTAGAACAACCACCCAAGCTAGAGTTGAAACCACTTCCATCTCATCTTAAATACGCTTTTCTTGGCCCTGAGAATACACTGCCTGTAATCATTGCCACAGATCTTAGTGTTGCACAAGAAAAAGCCTTGTTAGAAGTGTTATCGAGATATAAGGAAGCGGTAGGCTGGACCATAGCAGATCTCAAAGGAATTAGTCCAACGTTGTGTATGCATAGGATTATAACTGATCCGACATCCAAGCCAAGTAGAGACGCTCAGAGAAGGCTAAACCCTAACCTTAGAGAGGTAGTGAAGAAAGAAGTGTTAAAATGGCAAGATGCTGGAATTATCTATCCGATATCAGATAGCCAATGGGTTAGTCCCACACAGACGGTTCCGAAGAAATCTGGAATCACTGTCATCGATACTCCTGAAGGAGAAAAGATTGCAACTCGCCCTGTAACGGGGTGGAGAGTATGTATCGACTACAGAAAGTTAAATGCCGCAACCTCAAAAGATCATTTCCCCCTGCCATTCATCGACCAAATAGTAGAGAAATTAGCAGGGCAGAAATTCTATTGTTTCTTAGATGGCTATTCGGGGTATAACCAAATCCCGATACACCCAGAGGACCAAGATAAGACGACATTTACATGTCTGTATGGCACATTCGCCTACCGAAGAATGCCATTTGGATTATGTAATGCTCCGGCCACATTCCAGCGATGTATGATGGCTATATTTTCAGACATGGTCGGAGGTTCTCTTGAAATCTTCATGGACGACTTTTCGATATTTGATAAGTCATTCGAAGGGTGTCTCTCTCATTTAGAAAAAGTTCTCAAGCGGTGTACTGAAACCAATTTGGTACTAAGTTGGGAGAAAAGTCACTTTATGGTTAAAGAGGGAGTAGTCTTAGGACATATAGTTTCTGAAAGGGGAATGGAGGTTGATCGAGCTAAGATACAAATAATTTCCTCGTTACCACCGCCGACTAATATTAAGGGGATTCGTTCCTTTCTAGGACATGCAGGTTTCTATAGGAGGTTCATAAAAGACTTTAGTGCCATAACCAAACCCCTATGTAACCTTCTTCTAAAAGACGCACCGTTCAATTTTGATAAAGACTGTACAGAGGCATTTAACACATTAAAAATGAAGCTCACGGAGGCACCAATTCTGCAATCACCTGATTGGTCCCAACCATTTGAGATTATGTGTGACGCAAGTGATCACGCAGTCGGTGCCGTCCTTGGTCAAAAAGTGGACAAAAAGCCAGTGGTAATATACTATGCAAGTAAAACCTTCTCTGAAGCTCAAATTAATTACACAACCACTGAAAAAGAATTGCTTGCAGTAGTATATGCGCTAGATAAATTTAGATCTTACGTATGGGGAGCTAAAGTAATTGTGTATTCCGATCACAGTGCCTTAAGACACCTCTTGGCTAAGAAAGATGCTAAGCCACGGCTAATTCGTTGGATCCTGTTACTACAAGAATTTGACTTAGAAATCCGAGATAAAAAGGGCTCAGAAAATGTAGTAGCAGACCATCTCTCGAGACTACCAGCAATCACCACTGATATGCTGGACTCCATTCGGGACAATTTCCCAGATGAACAATTATTGTTCGTTGCAAAAGTGCCCTGGTTTGCTAACTTAGTAAATTATATTGTCACAGGGAAAACCCCAAGCCATTGGAATTCACATCAAAGAAAGTATTTCTTCTCTCAAACTAAACAGTACATTTGGGAGGAGCCGGATTTGTTCAAAATAGGAGTAGATCAGATTATCCGGCGATGTGTTCCAGATAATGAGCATTATGATATTTTAAATCACTGTCATTCGTATGCATGTCGAGGCCATTTTAGTGCTAAAAAGACAGGCCATCGAATCTTACAAAGTGGATTCTTTTGGCCGACTATCTTTAAGGATTCCTATGAATTTGTTAAATCATGCCTACGATGCCAGAAGATAGGAGGTATTTCAAAAAGAGACCAAATGCCTATGACACCAATTCTTATAGTAGAGATTTTTGATGTATGGGGCATAGACTTTATGGGACCATTCCCTAAGTCGTACGGTTTTGAATACATCTTAGTGGCAGTTGATTACGTATCTAAATGGGTAGAAGCCGAAGCCACAAGGACTAATGACCACAAAGTAGTGTGTCAATTCGTTAAACGTAATATATTTTCTCGTCATGGAATTCTCATTTCAAAAATATGTACTTTAGCAAACTACTTAAGCATTATGGAGTGACGCATAAGATAGCTACCCCATATCACCCCCAAACTAGTGGACAAGTAGAGGTATCTAATAGGGAGGTTAAGCGAATATTAGAAAAAACAGTACGACCCGATCGGAAAGATTGGTCAATATGATTAGATGATGCACTTTGGGCGTATCGTACAGCGTATAAAACCCCTATTGGTATGTCTCCCTATAAACTAGTTTATGGGAAATTATGTCATCTACCGGTTGAGCTAGAGCACCGAGCCTTATGGGCCATTAAAAACGCAAACCTTAATTTCACAGCTGCCGGTATAAATCGAAAACACCAACTGAACGAATTAGAAGAAATTCGCAGGGAAGCTTATGAAAGTTCTAAAATATATAAAGAAAAAACAAAAGCTTTCCACGATCGAATAATTAAACGAAAGGTGTTTAATAAAGGTGACAAAGTTTGGCTATTTAACGCACGCCTGCGACTCTTCCCAGGCAAACTAAAAAGTAAGTGGACAGGCCCCTACACAGTAACTAACGTTTACCCCTATGGTGCGGTTGAAATAATAGATCAAAAAGGTGGTGAGCCGTTTAAAGTAAACGGACACAGATTAAAATTACTTGTACAATGGGCTGACAATGAAATTATATCATCTGAGACAATGGTCTTGGAAGATATAACTTAAATACTAAAGAATTCCAAAATGTCTGGCTGAAGACATTAAACTTAGCGCTTTTTGAGAGGCAACCCAAAGAACTTTGTGGGTGTGTTCCATAGAAACCCTCACGAGACTATAACTCGTCCACTCAGGCTACTGAGGGGTTTAAAGGCTTGTTGCACGTGCTAAGTGCAATCGTTCTCACCACGAAAGTGTGTTTTAATTTCTGCAAATTAAATTTTATTATTATACCATAGTTTGTTTTTCTTTTAAATTAGTTAGTCAAATAATAATTCATCCTATATTCTGGTGGTACCTATCGTAACCAACTAAGTTGGGGAAAAATTTACCCATTAAAGAAGCTGTGAATCCCGAGTCAAGAAAGACGGAAAATTTGGACACATAAAGGACAAAATTCGGTACAATGTACGACAAGTCGTTAATTTTTGGGGGGACCAAATGCTACAAACAGCACACACGAAAATTGCCTGGGAACAGTGCAGCGCACCGGCCAGCGCAGGCCTGCGCCCCGCTCTGCGCCCCAAGCGCACCGGCCAGCGCAGGGGTGCGCCTGCGTCTGCGCCTCGATGCGTTTCTGCGATTTTTAAACCCTTTTTCACTTCATTTTCTCCATTCTCTCTCAAAAACACTCCGGATTTTTGCTCTTGTTTTGCTCTCCAGCTTCAACGAACGTGAAATCTACTCCAGATTATTCCTCTTCTTGCTCATAATCCTCAATGTAAGTGCATATCCTTCCATTATTCTTATTTTTCAAGCAAGAAATAGTAGGGTGCCTTGAAATAATTCTTTGCCCTAAATCCTACAATCTTGAAGATGAAAATAGTTTGAGATGCATCTTGTATCCTTAAATGCATAAATACTCTCAGAATGTGCACATTTCATGTTTTATTGGTAACTTCTAAATATAGGGTTTCAAAAGTATTTTCCACTATGATGTATTTAGAAATTCCATGTCATGAGATAATTTCCAGAGATGTGCATCCTTATATGTTAAAAATCAGGATGAACATGTTGCTCCATTACAACTTCATGATTCGTATTGTTAATCGCTCCATTCGTCGTTCATAATCATGCATGTCACGACAAATCTTGCCATGTTTCGTTGCCGTCTTCGTTCATGCACATGCACCACCTTCATGAAGAATGGTCACTACGTTGACACTACTTGCACTTTCATGGAATGCATCGCACTCCACACTTATGTATTTCGCACCGGGTTCTTCGAACTCCATCGGAACTAACATGCTTGTGTGCCATTATGCATTTAATTGTGCTTAATTCCGTTATTCGTTGCTATGTGTGCATAGATGTCGCAACAATTTTCGGAAATTCTCGCCGACGTATCACTCGCACCCCGAGAATGCGTGTGCATACCCCCATTCCGATAAACATCGAGTATCCCTCACCACCACCCTCACCACCGGTTTCGACACCACCCACACATTTCTACATAGAAAAGACTCTTAAGGAATCCGATTTTAAACATTTTGGTATCATTGAGAGTTTCGACCGGATCGGGTGGTCGGGGGCGTTGCAAATTGAAACTCCGTACGTGCATGAGACTGAAATTCATGAATGGATGACAACTCTTATCCGATTAGAGGGGGCGGTGGAGCATGATTTTGAATTAAGAGGTCGTATCAATGGGAAAGAAGTGGTAGTCTCTAGGAGAGCATTATGTGATTACTTTGACTTTGATACGGACATTCCGGTCGCACGAGAGTTTTGGACGGAACAGGATTTGTCTAGTGGGGTGTTGAGACACTCGGAGGGTTGGGCCAAAAAGCTAGCTGAGGTTTTTAATCTTACGATTGAGCAAGCAAGGGTCTATACAAAGTACTATCGGGGTGATCTTCGCCCTTGGGCCAAGGTTTTGTGGAAGCTCATTGTGTTCAATATTTTGCCAAGATCCGCTAACACCACTGCTGTTCGAACCCGCGAGGTTATTCTTATTCATGCTTTGCTCACGGGAAAACCGGCCATCTCACTTGCGTACATCATGATGCAAAACATTTGGGAAGCAACTCTTGTGAAACCACAAATGGAAATATCGTATGGTCGTATGCTCACCGAACTCTTTATCAATATGGGTGTTATTTCGGACGGGGCTAGCCCACGCCTTTTGGGTCCCAATGACGTTTGGTTTACACGGCATACTATGGCGGGTCTACAATTTGAACAAGTATCAGGCACATTTTTGATTCGGGACCCCGCGCATGGTACTGTCTCGATCATTCCTGCTAGCCGATCTTTTTACCGATATGACCAACCGTTGGACAAGGGAAAAGCAAGAATAGGAGAGTTAAAGTGTGAGAAAGACGAAGTGAAGTTTGTGAAAGCTGAGGTAAAGTTTGAGAGGGGAGGATCATCGAATGCGCACCTATCGGAGAATGAGGTCCTGGAGGCACGCCTGACTGCCGTCAAGAATGCAGTCGAAGGACTACTGGCAGCGAATACTGCAGTCCTTTCAGAGGTGGACAAGCTTAAACAAGATGTCAACATTCACAGGATCACGGTGGGAGCTCACTCCCGTTGGCTCGCTAGCCTCCAAACGAGGATAGAGGAGCTCGAGCGGGTAGTCGGCCGCCGTAGTTCCCACACCGTCTCCACCAACACCTCTCATTTGACGTCACCTGATGACTATTGATTCCATCCTTGCGGGAAATTCTCTCTAAAACACTTTGGTCCTGACTTTTAAAACAATTGCTACTTGGTTCTGTAAATGGCCCTAGGCCATAACAACTATATGTGTGGTGTTCGTGTTGGCACCGTAGACTTTATTTTCTCATACCGATTGCATGCTATGCCTACTAAACATTTGACTTGCATATCTCCGTTGCCTACACATTACTTTGCTCATACACTGTTTTTAGCCTCCATAGTGTCAGGGACGACACAATTTTTAAAGTTGGGGAAGGGGAAACACATAGATGCGTTTAAAAAGTGTAGGATAAATGCTTGTGAACCATAATTTTATCGGAAAAACGTAAATTATCAAACCAAGCATGCACCTAACCAACTGAAAAAACGAAAATTTTTTGAACCGAACAGGTCCCCCAAGCGCAGCCGCCAGCGTAGGCCTGCGCCCAGGGGTGCGCCTGCCCGTAATCTCTTCATTTTAAATAGAAAATTTTTTTTTGCAAAACCCTACAAGAGCATCCCTTGCGCCCCCATTACGGCTCCTTCACTTTCTCCACAAATTTTCACCTAAAAAACTCATTTTTGTCCACAAAAATCACTAAAAATCAAGTTAGTGATTGACATTAAGCAAGAAGTAGCAAGGAACTTGAGTTTGCAACTCAAGTTGGGGAAGTTTGAAGTTAAGCTAGGGATCATCTACCACCACTTTAGATTCAACCTCTCTTTCGTTTTTCATCAAGAACAAGGTACAAAAGCTTCACCATTCTTGAACTAGTGAGCTCTAATGGAGTTCAAAGGTCAATTTTGACTCTTAGGTTGACTTTTTGCATGACCATTTATACATGATTATTCTAAGTGTTTTCATAGTATAGAATAGATTATTAAGTGAAAGTATGAGCACGATTAAGAAAAAGGGCATGCTAGTCAATTTCCGGAAAGTTGGCTGTTATTTTGTGCAATTTGCTTAAATTATTAAGATGTGAAAAAGTATTTATTATATATATACACTTAAGTTGTCGTATTTGTAGATGTCTCGCCGAACTAGACAACGCGTGGGGGAAGGCGCCAGTTCCTCTACCCAACCGAGGGTAGAATGGAACCCGGACTTCAATCTCTCACAACATCCAGCGAACATTCGACGACAACTGTTCATGACAAAGAAATTCTCCGGCAAGGTGTTAGTCGAAAAAAGAGTTAAGAAAGATGAGTTTGAGAATTATGGGGTAGTTCGATGCTTCGACCGGCTAGGTTGGGAGGCAGTGCTAGATTTAGGAGGGGAGCACATTTATCACGAAGAGGTGGTGGAGTGGATGTCCACGTTACGACGCAAAGAGGGACGATTCCGAGGTGATTTCACCTTAATAGGTCGCGTTAATGGGCATGAATTTCCAATGAATGCACAAGCATTACGGGAAGTCTTTGGGGTAGATATCGGTGTTGGAGAAGATGGGGCACGAAACTTCAATTATGAATACAAAACAGACGCCCAACTAGCATTCACTGATCGAACGTGGGAGGGTGAATGGACCACACAGTTGGCCGAGATACTAAAAATCGATTATAATGCCGCAGCTGGATACACGGCATATGCTAGGCGTGACCTTAGCCCCATGGCGAAGGTACTACACAAGATTGTTACCAACAATGTGCTGCCAAGAGATAGCGATTTGACGAAGATTCGGCACAAGGAGGTAACTATCCTTTACGCATTGATGACAGGACAGCCGAGCCTTTCTTTTGCGTGGATTGTGATGAACGACCTATGGTCAATGTACGATACGAGGGAGAGAAAAATAATCCCTCATGGATGGATTTTATCGGAGTATCTGAGAGCTCAGGCAGCAATTTCTCCCATATCTGTTCCGAGGGGAGTCTCCGGCGCCGTTATTACAGCGGCAATGATACAAAGCATCACTCTACGCCAAACAGACCAAGGATTCGAGATCTTTGATTCTGACACGGGGAAGACGCATCGAGAGTTATACGGGATAGAAGAGGCGGAGGCTTACCATCAACATCAAGCCGAAAGAGTACACGCAGCAGGAGGAGCTAATGATATGTCCCAAGTCATTGCTCGGTTGGACGCAATGAACTTACGGTTGGGTACATTTCAAGAGGATGTGGTTGGAAGAATGGATGAATTCCAGCATGAGTTGGAAACCCAGACGAGCCGAATTGACGAGATATACACCGGTGTGCGCGCATCAGCCTTTCAGAACGCTTATTACAACCAGCAGCAGTGGGCGTACACCGATGCAGTGAGAGATCACATGAATTACAATGCTGGGTTACCACATCAGCCATATGAGGACTATCAGTGGCAGAATTTCGAGAGGCTGAACGTTGAGGATCGAACTCCTCAATACTTCCCAGCCTATGGTCGAGTCCCCACCACGACACGCGGAGAGAGCGTGGTGCATCCTGCAACCACGTACCCACCTGCACCGCATATGCAAGAGGACCGAAACCCCTTCGGGGAATTCTTTGCTGGTATCTTCGGACCGCCACCACCGCCACAGTAGTCAGGTTCTTCCGTTCCTCTCTTTAAGTAGGTTGAATTATTGTTTTTATGCTTTATTATTGTTTTTTTTTTGTGCATTACTTTGATTGAATAAATGTGTTTCCTTTAAAGAAGATTATGTAAAAAACAGGCCGTAAATGATCCGATCAATCAGCCCGATAACTTTCTATTGTGAGCTTGCAACTTAAATATGATGATGTTAGTTAGGACGGTTTCAAGCAAAATAACGTAATTATATGAGTTTAAATAGAACACCAAGAGTCATAGATGTTTAAAATCAAGGAAGTGAATCGAGTTGAAGTAGGATATATTGTGTGAAGCGAGTGATAATTAACCAGGATTCCAATAGCCGCTAATTATTCATGCAATAAGGGGGAGGAAGCGAACACGAATAAAGCCTCAATTCAAGTGTGACCTAGTTGATTCAGGAGATTAAGTCTGAAGGGTACCATCATGCCTAGTCCCCTAAGGCCAACTGGTCTGGGAGCGGCTGACCCAAATCCTGTTACACGGATCATCTAGAAAGTCATAGTAAACTTGAACGAAAAACATAGACATTGCATGAAAAGAACAAAAAGAAAAAATTAGTAGCTCAAGTCATGCATCGAGGAAAAAGATGGTCCAGTGACCCACGTGAATTCAATTCTGTAACCTTGAGCTAAAAGGATAATAGTGGTGAGGAATTTTTGAACAACTATCCAAGAAACATCACGATATATCCGAATTAAATTCTGTTCGTGTCTGCGAGTTTCAGCACATCTATGAAGGCTAGTGCTTGTTTAAATGAGTTAATTATGTTTTGTACGCTTGATAAACCCGATGTTTTAAAAATCTGATTTTCGTTGCTTGCTCGGGATGATCAAGAATTAAGTTGGGGAAGTTTGATCGGGTTATAATTTACCATGTTTATTAAGCGTAAAAGAGTTGTTTTTAATGCAAAAGTGTTATAGAATGTGCCGCTATTGAATAAATTCTGTGCCTATGCAGGGAAACAAAATCCGGTTTAAAATGATGAAAAAAGGACGAAATTTCAGAGCCAGGCGCAGAGAGGGGCGCAGCCCTGCGCCCAGACCGAGTGCTCGACAGAAGAAATTAATTCACAAAAATACGGATTTTACAGAGGGGCGCAGGGGGGGGCGCAGGCCTGCGCCTACGGCTACGCCCAGCCCATTAAAATAATAGACGGCCGTTTTTAGGGTTTTTCCAGCTTTTCCTATAAATATCAAGTCATATTTCAAAGTTTATCATCGTTTTTTGGAGGAGAAGGCTAAGGAAAAGAACCCGGTTTGAGCGAAAACACGTACGAAGAACACACGAGTCAAGCTACGGCGATGGATCCACAACTCTTGAATGTTGCATCAACTATGTCCGGCTAAGCTCACTATAATCATTCTCGGAGGAAGCACATCGCTAAGTTTTATTTTATGAACGATTACTTTAAGTTTGCATGGTTTTTATTATTTATATTTTGATTGTAAACGAATGATTATTATTTTGTTGTTGCGTTTCGCAAGATAGTTCGTAGACATTTTATTATTCGTGCCGAGTTAATCATTTAATTAATACGAGTAATCAAACGTGTCACGCGCTATGCCCAAGATCACGTAATGGTTTTAATAATAATTATAACAAAGATTATGTCTATGTAATCTTCAAATCGTTTTTATAAATTAAACACAAAGCGAGGTGTGGAATCCGGGAATGGTTATCTTCGTACTTTATTCAATCAAACAATCTTCTTAAGTTTTCTTTTTACAAATTTCGCAAGTAATTAGTTTTATAGATCAAAGCAATCATCTTTTTATAAACCACTCAATCTTTCGAAATTAATTATTTTACAATGCTAATCGCTTAAATACGTGCAATTAACCTCTCGCTCTCTGTGGATACGATCCCTACTTACCCTAGCTTCTAAGGTATTTAGTGGTTATTTTTGACGGGTTAACGACACTCGCATCAATTATCAACAAGTGTTAATTACAAACAAGCTTGAACTGCTGAATGGTTCAAGCTGAGATGACAGATACAACAGATGTTTAACTAATCTAAGACACAGTCAGACTAGACACAATGAATACACGCACTAAGATGAACTCACTGTTTACAAAACCTAGATGGACAGCTTGAATAAGAACAGCTTGGACACACGTTACTGTTTTATTCAAACAGACTTGCATGCATGAAAAACACACTTCTATGCATGATCTGAATTTCTCACTCTTGGTTATCTCACATTCCTTAGAAGCTTCCTTTTATACTCTCAATGAGAATCTCAGTGAAGCTTCCTCATTGGACAAGGAGATAGTGGGATGTCTTTCCAAAAAGACAAAACAACTTTTCTGCACATTCTGATAAAGCAGACTTGTCTCTACATGGCAGAATCTTTGTCTTTTTCTTTTTGTCTCTGTTGCAGAAGGCTATAACTAAAAGAGGAATGTCAACTTTGAACCTTTCATCTTCTATTAACGCCATTTTGATATAAGAAATGGTATGTCACCCATTTCAGATATCCCTTTGTCTTCATGTAACAGAACGACGTAGGCAGCTTTTGTAGCTTCTGTTTTTCCACTTTATCTTTGACTTTGTAACTTATCTTGTAGTCCAAAACTGTAACATCCCTATTTTTCAATTACTTGTAATAGACAATTTAAGACTCAATTATTTGTATTAATGAAATATTATGTCAATTTAAGTTATTTTGATCATTATATCAGTTAAATGAGAAAATACAAAGTTGAGGGGTATATTGTGCAAATGAGTCAAAATAAAGAAGAAAAGAAAGGAAACTCTTCATTTCTTCATTCTCACTCTCTCACTACTCTCTCTCTCTACCGTATCCTCTCTCAATTCTCTCTCTCTCTCGGATTTCAACTCAAGAACACAAGAATTATCAAATTTCAAGTGCAAAATCTGGATTCAAGTAGCAAATAAGGAATTATAAGTGTCGCAACAAACGATTCGAGGTAAGAATCACTCAAAATTTCAATATTGTGAAGTTTTTCGTTCGGTTTTTTATAGAAACCGAATCATAGATTTAAAATGCAAATGTTGTTGCATGTTGGATGTTATTGATGATATGTTTAAATCGAGCATGTATGTGGTTGTATACAAAAATTCAGAATCAGATTCGAACTCTAAGTGTGATATCAAGATATGTGTGTGTTTTAGTGTGTGTGTCCATCGAAACTCATAAGAAAAATGAACATAAATGGGTTATTTTGGTACAATATGACATGTTATAAGTTGATATAGTGTATATAAGTTCACATTTGCAATATTAGACTCAGAAACATGCAAAAATGGTCAAAAACATAATTCTGGAAAATATTGGAAAATTTTCTAAGTATGAACTCGGATGATGATCCATCCGAATTCGGATCATCACCCTAGTTCGGACTCAACCTCAATTCGGACCATACTCAATTCAGACTTACAATGATTTCGGACCTTGCCCTATTTCGGTCCTATCCCAATTCGGACACCGTCCCAATCCGGATCAATAGTGAGTTCGGACCAATTGTATTTCGGACCAACAGTAACTTCGGATCACCCATTTCAGATCCACCCCAATTCGGACCAAAGACTCAGTTTCGGACCACTTATATTTCGGACCATCCGAATTCGGATGTGGTCCGAAATCAGAACCCAATTACATTTAATATTACAGAATACAATTTTTAAGCAATTACTGACACAAATTCACTATTACACTTACATTACAGATCATTGTGGTGTTATCAAAACACACATTGATTCAGAGACAAGTCACACTATACCAATCACTGTGAGTTGCAGATTATCATTCGAACATTTATTGTTTTTACATTCATGTTTATACATTCAATGGCATGTTCACATTGTTCATATACTTCATTTGGCACTCATGAAATGATTTGTTGTTATGATGCACACTCGTACTTGACATGTAACACACATGTAGCTTGCGTTCATTTGAAAGTGCATCTATTTACATCATGCTTGCACTGCATGATCATTACTTCACACTCTGATGCGACCTGGACTGGGGCTGACAGCAGGCCACTGTCGGGGACTGATCATCCCACTCGTATCCCATCAGGTTCGGCACATCCCCGATCAGCATATTGAACTGCCACCCCATGCTAGCACTGCATGGTTTACTCACACATTGAGGCTTTCACTGCCGTTTTCACATACATGGGGCTTACACTGCCCATGGTTAAGCATTGCATGTAAAGAAATATTTGTTGTATGTATAATCTGTTATCTCACTAAGCATTTAGCTTACTGTTGACTCACCATGTTTTCAGGCAAAGGCAAGAGTGTAGCTGGACCTTCATCTTAAGCATATCAAATCAATATCCCGGAGACTATAGAAGCTATTGGTACTTGAATGTAATAGCTTTGGGCTGGGATTCATTACTTCTAAAACAATTATGTTGATGTAATAGTTAGACTTTTATCACTGTAGACATGTATTCTATTGCTTTAGTGTGGATGTGCTTAATTCTAATTTAAGTATTCAATTTCAATTATTATGATACTCATTGGGTTGTTAGTCGATCCTGGTGATTGCTACAATTATATCATTAATTAACAAGGACGTCTCAGTTTGGTATCAGAGCATTAGTTTGAGGTTTCAAGTGTCCGCGAGGACTTGGTCTCAAACTTAGGTTATGATATTAGAATGGACTCCTAGGAAATGATCCGAACTAAGATAGGATTGACATGCACACGGGGACAATTAAAGGGTAACTGTAAACACTTAGGACTTACAAATAAATGTTCTAAATATAAGTTGTTATATTTCAGAACATGTCAGGAGACGATATGACTCCTCAACAGATGTTCCAGATGATGCAAGCTCTCATGGAACAGAATAACGAACTACAAGCCTAAAGAATGGCTGAGCAGACTCAGTCATTTGCTGATCAGTTAAGGGCCAGAGATGACGCCGAAACAAAGCGTAAGGCCGATAAACGAAAGAACAAGGAACAACAACAGGACGATCAAGAGGAAAGACAAGACACTGGGTCTTCTAACCGATCAAGGGGCTGTAGGTTTAACGACTTCAAAAGTAACGGGGCTGTTACTTTTGATGGAACCGGAGATGCTGTGACTGCATTGGAATGGATCACCACCACAGAAAGAACTTTCAGAATCAGCGACTGCGCTGATAAAGACATGGTCCGCTTTGCAACCGCTATGTTTGCAAGGGACGCTGTTATGTGGTGGGACGCAATGACACATGTGTTGACGATGGAGGTAGTGTCACACATGTCATGGAGCGAGTTTAAGGAAGTGTTTTCTCAACAGTCTTGTCCAGCCGACGAGAAGCGACGTCTCGAGGCAAAGTTCCTGAATCTGACTCAAGGAACGAAAACGGTTACACAATATGCCGTTGAGTTCACTCGATTGAGTCTGTTCGCACCCCATCAAGTAGACACAGAAGAGAGGAAGATAGCCCGGTTTGAGGCCGGACTAGACTATGAGATACGCTGAATCATGAGTGGGGTTCGGTATACAACGTTTGCTGGATTACTCGAGGCTGCTCGGAATGTGGAGCAGATTGTCCTGTTATCCGGATATGTCATAGGTTCAGCCGCCGCACCACCGACTCAACTGTCGCCACCAAAAAGGCAGCGGGAGTCTGGATCCTCCCGATTCTCTCCTCAATCCCATCAACAGTCATCATCACCCAAGAAGGGAAGAGCCTTTTCGGCCAGTTCAGAAATGAGAGACTGCAGACGATGCAGAAAAGCGCACTCTGGGGAGTGCAAGACTCGGGACATGTATTGTTTCTGCTGTGGGCAGAAAGGCCATCACTGGGAGCATTGTCCACGAAAAGATGATGCATGCTACAACTGCCACAGACTTGGCCATTTCTCAAGGGACTGCCCGAAACCCCCACGAGATCAGAATGCTCCACAATCAACAGCAAGATCTTCTGTAGCTTCCACGGCTCGCAGAGATCAATCTCAAAGGGCTCCAACAAGGGCATTCCAAATCACAGCTGAAGAAGCAAAGGATGACCCGGAGGTGGTCACTGGTACGTTCTATGTTAACTCAATTCCTGCACGTATACTATTTGACTCTGGAGCAAATCGTTCGTTTGTCTCCACTACATTTGCTCGTCAATTCAATATGCCTACTTCGAAATTACAATTTGTACTTGATATAGAGACTGCTAGCAACATGTTAGTTAAAGCAGACAAGGTATATAGGAATTGCACTTTACTTGTAGAAGATGTAGTGTTCAACATAGATCTAATTCCCATGGAGTTCGGGGAATTCGATATCATATTAGGTATGGACTGGTTAGTTCACAATGAGGCCCAAATCGTTTGCAAGAAAAGAATGATAAAGATCACCACCCCCGAGGGCCGAGACATATGCATTTATGGTGATAGACACAAAGGCGACTTATGCCTTATTTCAATTGCAAAAGACCGAAAGCACGTTGCCAAGGGTTGTTCAGCTTACTTAGCCTACGCTGTCGATGCAAAGGCTGAAGTTCAATCTCCTTCCACCGTTCCCGTTGTTTCAGAATTTCCAGATGTCTTTCCAGAAGATATCTCGGGATTGCCACCTGATCGTCAAGTGGAATTCCGCATTGACCTCATTCCCGGAGCTGCTCCAATAGCAAAGGCTCCCTATCGCTTAGCTCCTGCGAAAATGATGAAGTAGTTACAGGAGCTACTTGACAAAGGTTTTATCCGCCCAAGTTCTTCTCCATGGGGCGCTCCTGTTCTGTTTGTCAAGAAGAAAGATGGCACACTGCGAATGTGCATCGACTATCGAGAACTCAATAAAGTCACAATCAAGAACAAGTATCTGTTGCCCCGGATTGATGATCTCTTCGACCAGTTACAAGGTGCAAGATACTTCTCGAAGATTGATCTTCGTTCGGATTATCATCAACTCAAAGTACATCCAGACGATATTCCAAAGACGGCTTTCAGAACTCGTTACGGACACTACGAGTTTCTGGTAATGCCGTTCGGTCTTACTAATGCGCCGGCCGCTTTCATGGATCTCATGAATCGAGTCTGCCGGCCAATGCTCGACAAATCGGTCATCGTGTTCATCGATGACATTCTCATATATTCAAAGACCGAAGAGGATCATGCTGCACATCTGAGAGAATTGCTAGAGTTGCTACGCAAAGAGCGACTTTATGCCAAATTCTCTAAGTGTGAATTCTGGTTGAGGCAGGTACGTCTCAACGTTTGAAACAATTAATCATAAATTATTTTATTAACTTGTACCTCTTAAACAATTAATTCAGATCCAATTCTTGGGGCACGTGATATCTGGTGCTGGGATTGCTGTTGATCCTGCAAAGATCGAAGCTATCCAGAACTGGGAATCACCCCGCAACGCCTCAGAGATTCGGAGTTTTCTGGGATTGGCTGGTTACTATCGCCGATTCATCAAAGACTTCTCAAAGATCGCCGTTCCGCTAACAAAGCTTACTCGCAAGAACGCGACCTTCTTTTGGGGAGAAGAACAGCAAATGGCATTTGACAACTTGAAGAATCTGCTAAGTGAAGCACCAGTGTTAGCCCTGCCTGAAGGGAACGAAGACTTCGTAGTCTACACAGATGCATCAGGCATGGGTTTGGGTGCGGTACTAATGCAAAGAGGAAACGTCATAGCTTATGCTTCTAGACAACTCAAACCACATGAGAAAGACTACTCTACTCATGATCTAGAGCTAACTGCCGTGACTTTCGCTCTCAAGTTATGGAGACACTATTTGTACGGAACCAAGTGTCAGCTCTACACTGATCACAAGAGTTTAAAGTATATATTCAGTCAGAAGGACTTGAATATGAGGCAAAGAAGGTCAATGGAGCTGATAAAAGATTACGACTGTGAGATTCTCTATCATCCAGGGAAGGCCAACGTAGTGGCCGATGCTCTAAGTCGAAAAGCATACTGCAAGGCATATTGCTACGCCTTGACTTCTACAATTTTGACCTCAACTATTATAGATGGTGTTAGGGCTGCTCAGTTACAGGCCCTAAAAGAAGAGAATGTTAAAGACGAAGGTATCAGAATTCAGTTGCCGTTAATGCAAGACGATGGAACTGGACTGAAAGGAGTTTACGGCAGAATTTGGGTTCCTAAGTTCGGGAACATGCGCGAAGTAATTCTTGCAGAAGCTCATCAATCTAAATTCTCAATTCATCCTGGCAGCACAAAAATGTACAACGACCTGAAGGCCGACTTCTGGTGGCCAGGATTGAAAAGAGATGTCGGTCAGTATGTTGAAAGGTGCAGAACATGTCGTCTAGTCAAAGCAGAACATCAACAGCCCTATGGTAGTATGCAACCTCTTCCTATCCCGGAATGGAAGTGGGATCATATTACTATGGACTTTATAACGAAGCTGCCCAAGACGCGTCGTCAACATGATGCCATTTGGGTCATTGTTGATCGATTAACAAAGTCTGCTCACTTCATTCCCATCCGAGAAACCTATTCACTGGACCGTCTCGCCCAGATCTACGTTAACGAAATCGTCATTAGGCATGGTGTGCCTAAGTCTATTGTCTCTGACCGAGATAGTAGATTCACTTCCAACTTCTGGGCTGCTTTACAAAACGGTCTTGGTACTCGTATCGCAATGAGTACTGCCTATAGACCCCAATCTGATGGTCAAAGTGAAAGAACAATTTTAACTCTCGAAGACATGCTCAGAGCCTGTGTCATGGATTTGGGTGGTAACTGGGACGATCACCTCCCTTTGGTTGAATTCTCCTACAACAATAGTTACCATTCCACTATCAAGATGGCACCGTTCGAGTCTCTATATGGCAGAAAATGTAGGACTCCAACCTGTTGGAGGGAAACAGGAGAAACTCCTATCGCCGGACCAGCATTATTGCAAGAAACGAGCGAAAAGATCCAACTCATTCGACAGTACATGAAAACGGCACAAGATCGGCAAAAGAATTACCACGATCGCCGTCATAAAGCGATAGAGTTTCAAAAGGACGATTGGGTATACTTAAAAGTTTTCTCCGATGAAAGGTGTCACGAGATTTGTTAAGCGAGGAAAACTATCACCTCGGTTCATAGGACCATTCAAGATACTAGAAAGAGTTGGGAAGCAGTCCTATCATTTGGACTTGCCGGAGGAATTGTCTGGTGTTCACCCGGTTTTCCATGTTGGTTACTTAAGAAAGAGTCTGGTACCCGAAAGGGAACCATGGACTGACCATTCAGACATAAATATTGACGAACGGCTAAGATTCGTTGATGAGCCGGAGTGTATACTGGAGACAAAAGTCAAGAAACTTCGGAACAAGGAAAGCAGGATGGTGCTGGTCAAGTGGAAGCATCATCGGGGAGCTAATCATACTTGGGAATCGGAAGAAGACATGAAGAACAAGTACCCAAGTCTGTTTAGCGCAGCATGACTTCGCGGACGAAGTATAGGCGTGGTGGAGCCCATGCTGTAACATCCCTATTTTTCAATTACTTGTAATAGACAATTTAAGACTCAATTATTTGTATTAATGAAATATTATGTCAATTTAAGTTATTTTGATCATTATATCAGTTAAATGAGAAAATACAAAGTTGAGGGGTATATTGTGCAAATGAGTCAAAATAAAGAAGAAAAGAAAGGAAACTCTTCATTTCTTCATTCTAGCTCTCTCACTACTCTCTCTCTCTACCGTATCCTCTCTCAATTCTCTCTCTCTCTCGGATTTCAACTCAAGAACACAAGAATTATCAAATTTCAAGTGCAAAATCTGGATTCAAGTAGCAAATAAGGAATTATAAGTGTCGCAACAAACGATTCGAGGTAAGAATCACTCAAAATTTCAATATTGTGAAGTTTTTCGTTCGGTTTTTTATAGAAACCGAATCATAGATTTAAGATGCAAATGTTGTTGCATGTTGGATGTTATTGATGATATGTTTAAATCGAGCATGTATGTGGTTGTATACAAAAATTCAGAATCAGATTCGAACTCTAAGTGTGATATCAAGATATGTGTGTGTTTTAGTGTGTGTGTCCATCGAAACTCATAAGAAAAATGAACATAAATGGGTTATTTTGGTACAATATGACATGTTATAAGTTGATATAGTGTATATAAGTTCACATTTGCAATATTAGACTCAGAAACATGCAAAAATGGTCAAAAACATAATTCTGGAAAATATTGGAAAATTTTCTAAGTATGAACTCGGATGATGATCCATCCGAATTCGGATCATCACCCTAGTTCGGACTCAACCTCAATTCGGACCATACTCAATTCAGACTTACAATGATTTCGGACCTTGCCCTATTTCGGTCCTATCCCAATTCGGACACCGTCCCAATCCGGATCAATAGTGAGTTCGGACCAATTGTATTTCGGACCAACAGTAACTTCGGATCACCCATTTCGGATCCACCCCAATTCGGACCAAAGACTCAGTTTCGGACCACTTATATTTCGGACCATCCGAATTCGGATGTGGTCCGAAATCAGAACCCAATTACATTTAATATTACAGAATACAATTTTTAAGCAATTACTGACACAAATTCACTATTACACTTACATTACAGATCATTGTGGTGTTATCAAAACACACACTGATTCAGAGACAAGTCACACTATACCAATCACTGTGAGTAACAGATTGTCATTCGAACATTTATTGTTTTTGCATTCATGTTTATACATTCAATGGCATGTTCACGTTGTTCATATACTTCATTTGGCACTCATGAAATGATTTGTTGTTATGATGCACACTCGTACTTGACATGTAACACACATGTAGCTTGCGTTCATTTGAAAGTGCATCTATTTACATCATGCTTGCACTGCATGATCATTACTTCACACTCTGATGCGACCTGGACTGGGGCTGACAGCAGGCCACTGTCGGGGACTGATCATCCCACTCGTATCCCAACAGGTTCGGCACATCCCCGATCAGCATATTGAACTGCCAACCCATGCTTGCACTGCATGGTTTTCACACACATTGAGGCTTTCACTGCCGTTTTCACATACATGGGGCTTACACTGCCCATGGTTAAGCATTGCATGTAAAGAAATATTTGTTGTATGTATAATCTGTTATCTCACTAAGCATTTAGCTTACTGTTGACTCACCACGTTTTCAGGCAAAGGCAAGAGTGTAGCTGGACCTTCATCTTAAGCATATCAAATGAATATCCCGGAGACTATAGAAGCTATTGGTACTTGAATGTAATAGCTTTGGGTTGGGATTCATTACTTCTAAAACAATTATGTTGATGTAATAGTTAGACTTTTATCACTGTAGACATGTATTCTATTGCTTAAGTGTGGATGTGCTTAATTCTAATTTAAGTATTCAATTTCAATTATTATGATATCATTAATTCAATATGCCTACTTCGAAATTACAATTTGTACTTGATATAGAGACTGCTAGCAACATGTTAGTTAAAGCAGACAAGGTATATAGGAATTGCACTTTACTTGTAGAAGATGTAGTGTTCAACATAGATCTAATTCCCATGGAGTTCGGGGAATTCGATATCATATTAGGTATGGACTGGTTAGTTCACAATGAGGCCCAAATCGTTTGCAAGAAAAGAATGATAAAGATCACCACCCCCGAGGGCCGAGACATATGCATTTATGGTGATAGACACAAAGGCGACTTATGCCTTATTTCAATTGCAAAAGCCCGAAAGCACGTTGCCAAGGGTTGTTCAGCTTACTTAGCCTACGCTGTCGATGCAAAGGCTGAAGTTCAATCTCCTTCCACCGTTCCCGTTGTTTCAGAATTTCCAGATGTCTTTCCAGAAGATATCTCGGGATTGCCACCTGATCGTCAAGTGGAATTCCGCATTGACCTCATTCCCGGAGCTGCTCCAATAGCAAAGGCTCCCTATCGCTTAGCTCCTGCGAAAATGATGAAGTAGTTACAGGAGCTACTTGACAAAGGTTTTATCCGCCCAAGTTCTTCTCCATGGGGCGCTCCTGTTCTGTTTGTCAAGAAGAAAGATGGCACACTGCGAATGTGCATCGACTATCGAGAACTCAATAAAGTCACAATCAAGAACAAGTATCTGTTGCCCCGGATTGATGATCTCTTCGACCAGTTACAAGGTGCAAGCTACTTCTCGAAGATTTATCTTCGTTCGGATTATCATCAACTCAAAGTACATCCAGACGATATTCCAAAGACGGCTTTCAGAACTCGTTACGGACACTACGAGTTTCTGGTAATGCCGTTCGGTCTTACTAATGCGCCGGCCGCTTTCATGGATCTCATGAATCGAGTCTGCCGGCCAATGCTCGACAAATCGGTCATCGTGTTCATCGATGACATTCTCATATATTCAAAGACCGAAGAGGATCATGCTGCACATCTGAGAGAATTGCTAGAGGAATGTCAACTTTGAACCTTTCATCTTCTGTTAACGCCATTTTGATATAAGATTGGTCTGTCACCCATTTCAGATATCCCTTTGTCTTCATGTAACAGAACAACGTAGGCAGCTTTTGTAGCTTCTGTTTTTCCACTTTGTCTTTGACTTTGTAACTGATCTTGTAGTCCAAAACAATACATGAGGACATGGAAACATATTCCATAAAGTATTTAGCCTGTTCACAAAGAATATGTTCTGTTCACAAAGAATAGAACACTTAGAATTTATCCAAGCTACTCAACAGGATAGAGCAGCGTAGACAGTTTATGTCCAGCCTGTTCAACAAAATGAACAGCTCGGGCAATCTGCCTTAGTTGCAACAAATGCAACAGGGTAAACAGCTTTGACTAATATTGCAAATCACTTATCAGGTTTCAATAAGGCATTAACATGCCTTAAATTATACCTTCAAGTGCATCAAACATGTTTGATAAAAAATCTCCTCTAAGATGTAGAACAAGTTTGACTGAGGCCTTTTTGTGCCTAACAATATCTACCCACATCTCTCTTCATCCCAGGCCACAAGTAGAACTCATGCAGATCTCTATACATCTTGGTGCTCCCGGGGTGGATAGACAATCTTGATCGGTGCGACTCTTCTAATGTCAACTGCCGAAGATTTCCGCCTCTCGAAACCCAAACTCGGTCATGAAACACATACAACCCTTTGCTATATTGTAACACCCCAAATTATTAAGAGGTAATTAAGTACTCTAATAATGTTTTGTAAAAGAATTAAATAATGGTAATTATGAGATTTGGGAATGATTAAAATAATATTTTGCTATAATCTATATGAGATGTCAATATACTAGATTGGGTATTTTAGTTTTGGTAAAATGTTAATTATAACAATGTAATATATATTATGTAACACCTCAACAATTTGAAAGGGTATTAACTTTGTTGAACAATTGTATTGTGCACTTAAGAACAATATTATGAGCTAATTGTCATATATTATATCCAAATGTTATTATTGGGATTTGTATGATAAAAGAATTATATAATGTTGGTTAGTTGTTGAATTGATAGGAATAGGTAATATACTTTGCATTTTAGTTAAAATAGAAATGAAAGAATGGAATGGGAGGGTGTGTGTGTAAAATGGGAATGTTGGGGGGTTGGGATTGGCCAAAGGCCAAAATCCCTCCCTCTTCTCTTCAAAAAAAAAAAAACCTCT
This sequence comes from Centrapalus pauciflorus, assembly GCA_020465985.1. Lineage (NCBI taxonomy): Eukaryota > Viridiplantae > Streptophyta > Magnoliopsida > Asterales > Asteraceae > Centrapalus > Centrapalus pauciflorus. The sequence continues at coordinate 53,984 of JAANYP010008179.1, forward strand.
AAGGCACAAACACACTACACACATTTTTTATTTCTTGCAAAAATTGAGAGTGAAGGGAAGGAAAAGCTAGGGTTTAGGAGTTGCAAGTACTGAAGGAAGAATCAAAATCAAGTCTTGATCTTTGGTGGGTTCAAGTGAGGCATAACTTCTCTTCTCTCACTTTTCTTCTTCCCTCACCTTAGTTCTTCATTTAGAGAAACATAACCCTAGGTGGGTTTGTTAGATTGAGTTGGTAAATGACTCTGATATCAAGTATATGTTAATGTTTATGGTTTATAAATATATTTGAGTCATAAATATGGGAATGATTGGGTTGAGTTGGTGATGTGGAGTGAAAACCCAAGTGGAGCTCCATTTGAGCTACAATGGTGTATAGAGGTTGGATTGCAACAAAATACATGTTTTATATGATTATTATGAAGCAAATGTGTTATATATTGGTATGAATTTGAATGGGGTTAAGTAGAAACTCATTTGGAGTTTTGAAGAGATGATGTGGGTTTTAACTTTTAACCCATTTATGAATTCAAATAAGTTCATATGAATCAATGGTTGATCTTTGATGTTTTTGATATTTTTGAAAGGGTTTTTAAATAGTCTAAAAATGTTATATTAATGATTCCAAGTATTGTTTAGGATTAAATTTGAATGAAAACTCAACATGATGTTGTGATTCTATACCGCACGCCAAGTGTTCGATAAAATGTTTTGAATATACTTTGGTTTAAAATTGTATGGGGATGACCCAATAAGACTTGTAAACTCTTTGGTATCAATAAGTTGTTGATATTAATTGAATTGAAAATGCTTAATATGTGTCAAATTGAGAAATATAGCAAAACTCATATGATTTTCGATTTATTAGACAACCTTGACATGTTGTCTTGTAAAATTCATATAAAATCACTCGAAGCCCCGTTCTGGACGTAAAATACGTCGTTGGAAAGCTAAGAGAGTGTAATTTAATATAAAATAGCCATATGGAGCTAGTTTGGACGTTAAGCAGGTCAAATATGCTTGATACTGTTGCTGACATGCAGTTGATGAAAAATAGTGATATCAAACTTTATAAAGTCATATGGTATTGGTTATAGATCCGTTTGGGATGATTCAAGTTGGATATGAAAGATAAAATTGTCTACTTTATCTTGAATAAAAATATGTTAAGATAACTCAATCTATTATAAGGTTAAAAACCTATTTTTCACAGCTAGATATAGACAAAAATATAAGACGGTTGGTCTTGATAATTAGATTGTTTTGTTAGGGATGTTCATGCAACTTTTAACATGATATTAAAGGTCATATGTATACATAATTGGGAATACTTGTGAAGTTCCAAAGTACTTGTTCGACTTGATGAAACAATGATTTGATTTAAGGCTTACTTGTATCGGCCTATAATTGGGGCGTGTTGTGAAGGCCGAAATCTTATTGCGATCACTGTGAGTTCTAGTTTTAGATTTTCATAAAGTCATATATGATGTACTTGTTGCTTCATGATTGATCATTCGTTGTTGAATTATACTATGGCATTATACGATTGTTGCTTATTCATTCATTTTACCAATGCATGACATATTCGTATACTTGAGGCATCTTGGACCTCATTTGTTGATCATACCTTTCGTTTGGACTCACCTGGATATCCATGGATTATTCATGGCCCCTTTGGTTACCGGATGCCGACGTACTTGAATTGTCAGAAGTCCCACATTTGATAGGGACAGCCTCGTACTATGCTAGAGGCAACACCACACCCGTACTTGATAGGGAACCCCGCATTATGAAGGGGCATGTGGTTTTTGATTATTCATCTCGTGCACTTGAATTATGCCATTTGGAATCATTGTGCTTGATCATCATTGCATCTATATGCATTATGCCATATCTAATCTAGTAACTCACTCAACGTAATGTTGACCCTTTAGTTGTTAATATTTTACAGGTCTTGAGTTATCTTTTAGGGAGCCTCTATACTTCTAAACTGTATGGGTATCTTGAAGCTAATGGTATCAAGACCACCGGCGCTGGTACACCTTGATTGTTGTTTTGGGTGATTGGGTAGTTGACTTCCCGACCTTGAATATTCATTTTACAGGATCTTCACCTGTCCCCTTGTAGAAAAGTATATTTTGTATTTTGTTATCATGTTTGGTGCCGTTAATTGTAAAAGTTTAAATTCTACCATAATTTCGCAAGTATCATGTATCAAATATTGTTAAATACTACTTCAAATTATATTATGATTGTATGGGTGTTTCAATTTGGTATCAGAGACTAGTTCATCGACTGAGTATAGTGCACGATACTCAACCTTGAACCCATTGTTGATATCTTTATTGACCCACCTAGGCAATAATATGAAAACAACCTTAAGTTTAATTTTGGCCTAGGATGGGGATAACATGGGTAGACTTTTTTGATATTAAGTTATAATATCTATATAATGGCTTGCTATAATTACTTTATATTATGAAATTGTATGCTTCGTAGTGGATGAGACTTGTATAGTCTCTAATTCTTGACCTACGTAATGGTGAATTATTCCACATACCGATACTTGTATATGTGTAAAAAGTTTGTTGAGTTTTGTTGGTTTGAGTCTAAAACCCAAGTTAATAGTCAAATGAAGTTCAATGTATTTTCGGTTAGTTCTTGTAGTTTTGAATTGTTTTAAAGATATATAAAAATAAACCCAATAATGTAAGTTATATTGGGTGTGATTATGACACTACTACAAATCGAAGCTAATGCAACACTTTTGCAGCAACACATTTAAAAACTGTTGCTTTTTTATTTAAGTTCGCTCTAACACAACACATTGACAATAAGTGTTGCATATAATGATTTAATGCAACACTTTTTTTAAAGTGTTGTCATTTTTACTGAAAAAAATGCAACAATTTTCTAAAATGTTGTAATTTTTACTAAAAATTGCAACATTTTGTTTAAAGTGTTGCATATTTCAATAAAAAATGCAACACATTTTTAGAGTGTTGCATTTATAATGAAAAAAATGCAACACATTTTTAAAAACATATAACATTTTTTTAAGTGTTGCATTTATAATGAAAAAAATATGACATGTTTCACTACTACAAAAACTCTATTCAAGCCCTTTTATTATAACCAGGTTAAGGAAAAAAAAAAGCTTTAAAACCTGGCTACAACTTAATCCCATGTTTTTCAAAGACGTAAAGCCTGATTTTTTTAAAAAAACTGGTACCTATTTACAACAGAAAGACAACACACGTTTTTATAAAAGTAATATAGCCTGATTATTTTATAGAAACCGGGATTGATTGCTGAGTACAATTATTTTTTTTTTAACAATAGCCGCCCTAAGGGCGTGTTTGGTAGGGGTGAGCCTCTCTGAACCGGAAACCGCAACCAAAATAAAATCGGAAATCCGAAAACCAAAAACCGAAATAACTGTTTCAAATGGTTTGAGTTAGGATTACGTCTCAAAACCGAAAAGAAAAACCGAAACCGAACCAAAAATTAATAATTAATTTAATTTTTTTAAATATTTTTTATTTGTTATTTTCTAATTAAATTTTGTGTCTGGAAATTGGAGAAGTTTAAGATATATGAAGTTATGAACTAGGGTTATTTCCTTTCCTTAGTCAGTCAGTCACGCCTCCCGCTTCTAGCTTTCTATCTTCTCCCATTTCTGATTTTCTCACGCCGCCGAGTCACCGACAGTCAGTCACGCCTCTCACCGGTCGACGCTGCTCCGTCTCCTTGGCTTGTTGGTCGGCGCTCATCTTTACAGTTCACCCCCGGCGCAGCTCTGTCTCCTTCTCTGCTGCTCAGCGGCGGTGTGCTCCGTCTCCTTCACAATTCACACTCTTCTCTTCAGTCCATCACAGGTCAGTTGAGTTCATGATGAGTTGACGCGTTATTTCCCTAGTTGAACTTGTTATTAACTTAAATTTCTCAGCGTGAAATATATATGTATGTATGTATTTGTGTGAGTGTGTGTGCCTGCGTGTGTATGCCGTTACAAAATAGCAACAACAGCGGTGTTTGTGTTTGTGTTCAGTACTTGGCACTCCCCTGTTTGGATCTGATAAATACATATAATATAGGGGCGACTACTCTGAGACATTTTAAGGGGTCAGACCCCGATATCTATCTATACTATTAAAAGAGTAACTATACTCATTTCTGGTGAAGCCACGTGTCGTCACCATGAATCGACACGTGGCATTTATAGATTTTAAAAATAATAAAGAAATTTAAATCAAATCTATCCAAATCTAATATAATCCAGTTTTAAATTCAAATCAAACAAAATCTAATACTCTACTAACTTATTAATTAAATCTATCCAAATCTAACATAATCCACTTTTAATTTCAAATCAAAACAAATCAAATCAAACAAAATCTAATAATCTACTAACTTATTAATTATAAGATAATATAATAAAAGTTTAAAAAATATATATAAGAAAATAATTACCCTTCATATATATTTAGAAATATACAAAATTAATAGGTCATAATAAATAATTATATCATCTTATATACTTTTGTTTAAAAAATAATATTTTATATCTTTATTTTTTTGTTTATTATATTTTATATATATTAAAAATATCCGCGTAATACGCGGGTAATAAACTAGTTTGTTATTAAATGAAAACTACAGTAGCGCAGGGGCGTGTGTTTGTTTGTTGTTTAACGACCGCAAGATTAGAATCAGCTAGGGGGGCTGCTATGGTGTGCTCTATGTGTCCAGTTAACAAATAAAAGTAGTAGCAACCCGTACATGTCTTGATTAGTAACTTATAAAACACCCGAAAACTAAAAGGTTCGTGGTTGATCAGAAGCAGCTAGGGGGGCTGCTATGGTGTGCTCTATATATTGAGATTAAATTGTTGCTGCTGTCTTAATTAATTCTGTTTTGACAGCCTCAGTCCGAGACTCAACAGAGTCCAGACTTATGGACTCACAACAACACATACACTCTACTTTTTAGTTTGTAAACTCTTTTTATGCTACTGTGGTGTTGCTGTATTTTCTATTGACACACACCTATGATAACAACTTAAGAATAGAAAGAAAGCATAACAGTCCAGTCCGTAACATCTAATTCACTCACTTTGTAGTTTACCCAAATGTGCAAATCTCTTTTACATTTCTCCAAACTCAAATTTGTAGGATGTTTGTTGTTTATTTGCTTAATTTTCTTTCTATTTTAGGTTCGGAAGTGGACGAGGGGGTTTTAGGTGAAGTTATTGTATTGTTGGATTTGTTGTACTACACTTCATGTTAAACCTGCCATGCAAAATCTTGATGTAAACATTTGGCCTAATGTTTTTAAATAATTCTCTCATGATATCCAATTTGACTTGCATTGTGATTGAGATTATACATTGTTTGCTACTTTGACCTACCAATACCATCCAATCTTATTAATCAACGAGATGTTGTTTCTTTAGTTTATTTAATTTTTGGTTTTGTTATTAGAAATGAATATCCAATTGGGAAGATCGTTGTGGTCAGAGGGTACAAAATCTAACTTGGGACTTGATAAAAACATAACATTTTATATGCATAAGGTTGCATCTAGTGTACGGACATAGAGCCTGGTATCAACTTTCATGAGAAAGTTGCAACAGTCCAAGTGTTTTACATTGCATTAAATTTTTTATCCTTTCTGCGATAACAATATTTCTAGACTCTGGCTAGAAGGAATTCGAGATTTGATCCTGTTTTGCAATTGCATAGATTATGATAAGACTGAGTAGGCTAACCATCCAAACCAGAATTTCATGAGTTATGTCCTTATTTGAAGTTGGTAATTATAAGCGTAAAAAAAGTTGCATGAATTGAGCAGTATGTAGCTTAAATTTATTTAGCATAAATTTTATGAAATTTAGGTTTTTATGTGTCGGATTAGGTTCAATTTTCACATGCTTTCTGGTATGGTTTGATGTGGTTATTATTATGTGACCTTGTGCCTGAATGAAGGTGAATCAGGACCTGTCATGATACTACCACGGTGTAATCTGTATGATCAATATATATGAAAAACTGCCTAGCAAGTGACTGGTATGTATAAACAAATTTAATATGAAAACCATGTTTTACTTGATCTTAGACTTTTTCCAAAAACATTCGTGAAAAATCTAACATCATAGTAAAATTCGTTGCTGTAATTTGCATTCCTGACCTTAATTTGTGCAGACTTCTATCTGTTGGCATGGTTTTCGTCAAAAAAATAGACAACATTAAATCTGGTACAAGCCAAGATGTTCATGACCCCATAATACATAAATTATATGGTTTGTGTTTAAGAAAGTAGATCGTGAACCTTATAAAATATGCATCCAATTATATTACTTTTTCTTATATATGTCATCAAATTTCAAAGATTCAAGCCGTTGTAACAGAGAAGGTACACTTATAGACTTCTACTAAGTTTTTTATATATGTATTTTAATTTATTTGTTATTGAACTAGATTGCTTTATAATGTTTTTGTTATCATTTATAATTTAGAAAACACACTAAAGATATGATATATATTGTATGTGTTTTCATATGTTGCAGGTTAGTTACTTTATTTTTACATTTGCAAAGTGATCGACAGAAGGAGAGTTGTGCATGATAAGCGTCAATTTCGTACGAAAGAAATTACAAGAAGAGGAATTGAATATGCATTCCCAAGATTGTAATTTACTTTTTTTATCACTTGTACAGTTGATGATCTTTATTTTGGTTGTAAACGTTTATATACTTTAAATACTTTCTGATCGATATGTAATTAAATGATATTATTTTTTTTAAATTGAATTGTAAGTTGAAAAACTATCACGAAGCAATTAAATAAATATTTGTATTTGCATTAAATTTAAAAAAATCATGAATGTATTTCTTTTGTCTAGAAAATATTGCATTTATGTAATTTAAAACAATAATAAAGTGTTGCAACAGATTGATAATGGTGTTGCATTTACATAATGACAACATTTGATAAGTGTTGCATTTGATAAATAAAATGTTGCTATAAGTTGGTAAAAATAAATTAAAAGTGTTGCTTTAGACTATAAAAAGTGTTGCATTTAAATAGTGTTGCATTTATAAAATAATGGCAACACATTAAAAGGTGTTGCTTTAGAATATAAAAAGTGTTGCATTTATAAAATATTGGCAACATTTTGGAAAAGTGTTGCGTTATTTAGTGAAAGTGTCCCTTTAGACCTAAGGCGACGTTGGCTAAGGTGGCACTACATAAAGTGTCGCATTAGGCCTATAGCAACACTTTTAAGGCCTAACACAACACTTTTCTCATGTTGCTTTAGGTTCATTTTGTTGTAGTGTGAGTAATGGGTTAGAACTATATAGAGTTTTGGGATTTTGGATGTCAAACCCATAACTTAGATGTATTGGTTTGGATGACTCATCAAGTCAACACCTGCTGCCCTGAAATTGGATTTTGAGTACTAGGGGCTTATGTAAGGTTTTAATACTTGTTTATTACTTTTGGTGGAATAGTTTAAAGGATTCTACAGTCGAATCCCAAACTTGTGTTTCATAAGGTTGGTTATAGAACGGGTGGTAAAGAAAATTGGTCATAACATGTACTTATGAGTGTATGTAAAAGTATAACGATTATGATCGATAGTTACATGATTACCTTAAAAGTAGATAACTACTTGTGTGCTTTAAGAAACCTATTAACCATCATTCATGGTATATCACAATTTCAAAATGGGATTGTATAGTGTGAGTCCTAAAATGATACATGTAACACACATAGTTCTATGTTGCTACATGTGATATATTATGAAATTTAGACATCGTAAAATGGTTTGATGGGAATGTAAAATAGAGACATCCTCGCACACATTTATGAACTCGTTAATATGTTGCATGAGAAATGACATGTAAAATTAGTGATGGGCGTGCATAATAAACATAGGTGGCAACAACCTTGTAGAATTCATGTTGTGATTGAATATGAATCTTTTATGCTATATTAAACATGACAAGCTGAAATATAAATCATTCTGTATGCTAAAGAAAACGTTTGCATGAAGACATAAATCTTGATTATACGATGAATATTGAGAGAGTGATAGGAGTTATATGAACTATATGACATAGGTAATTGTAGATGAAGATATTGGATTAATCATGACAAGCTTAATGATATTGATTGTGATGAAATATAAATGTGGGATTGAACCTTAATGACAACATATTATACTTGAACTATGTAACATATTGTGATGTAGGTTGTGAAAGAACATATGAGAGTAAGATCATGATAGTTAAGTGTTGAAATTAATCATGGATCTTTATGTGACCTGTTTGTTTATGATATTTGCATCTGTATGCATTGTTGCGTTTGTATCTTAAGGTAAATGATAACATGTATATTGTCGAACATGAACCTAATACTAGATGATATATTTTATTTCAGTATGAAAACACTGAGTAACCGATATCAGCAGTCGCTGAAAGCTAATGGATCTTCAACATTAGCATTAACAACCTACGTCATATGTCATTGAAAAATTGGAAAAGAAAATTATTCTTCTAAAGTTTTCACACTTTTAAGCTTTGAACTGGATTAATGATATAAATAGCTTAAATAATATGATCGTAAGTTAGGATAATCATGATAAGATACATACGAGAATTAAACATTGATAATTAGTATGTGAATTTAAAAAAACAATAAAAAAAATTTAATGAGCTGTGATATGTGTGGCACATATACATTTTAGTTGTTATACAACCCTTGACCAAGAAGATAAATGTAGGTCATTTTGTCATCTAATGGGTGTGGTATATCATTTAATGTTGACACATGTGTAATATTGTATTCCCGTATATTTTCAGCACCTTGATGATTTTCTTATCATACACATGAAGAAACAAGCTCAATAAATGTAATATGATGAAGAAGAGACAATATGAATGTTGAGAGTAAAAGACAAGATGGCGGCTGTAGCAAATGTTCAAATGTCAACCGTGTATTCAAAAGGCAAACCCTAGGAGCTATAATAGCTCCATTTAATTAAGTTTCACACATTGGCACATTTGGCCCCTACACTATTACATAAACATAAATTACATAGAAATTAAATACAAGACAAATTACAAAGACAATAACTATTACAAAACAACTCCTATGATCGAAATAATAAATCTAACAATCTCCCCCTTTTCGATCACTTAGGAGGTCCTGGAACTCGGGCGTGGTCGGTTGATTCTCGGAGTCCAAGGATGACGTCGAAGCGTCTGGTCACTTATCTCGTATGTAGCCGTTCGTTCAGGTAGTCTATGCCGCTGAGTGTATTCAGTATCTCCGTAGGTGAGCATCTCTGTTCAGGATCTGGTTGAGCATCATAATCTTGTACTTTCTTTGTAAGAGCAGCTCGAACCAATCTAAGTGTACCATCGAAATAGCAAGGAAGGTCCTCAAAGCGCATATACCGTTTGTAGCCCTTGTAGTTTATAAAAATGACACCCGGATCCCCAGAAAGTACAACTCTGTAGGCCGGGTGATGGGCTAAAAGAAAACTATCTTGTTCCGGTGCTCGAAGGCCCACCTTAACCATAGCACTCTCGATCGCCATCTGAAAGTCTCGTAGACACATTATGATCGATCGGCGATTCATGCTTCGAACTAAGGCACCTACAGCTGTCATGTGGGATAGACGTTTTCTGATTCGACTTTTCAGACTGTTGTGAAGGAACTCAACGTCATCCGCTCTTATGTAGTCAAGGTCATACTCAAAGATGTCATCTCCCGTACCATCTTCTCTTTCCACTTGATAGGAGGGATAGAAGACTCTGGCCCTTTTGCACATGGGGATTGATTTGAGCTTTTTGATCTTTGATTTTGACACCTTAGACCTTCTTTCCCGGAGCATCAATTGGTAGTATTCGGCCTGTTCAGCTTTGGAGACATTCGTAAGTTCCATGAGTAGGCGTCTGCTGAAGGATCCAGGCTTCTTTCTGAATACCATCTAGAACCTTTCTTCTAGATATGGATTTTGAAACCGCTCCAGGGGAAAGTTCTGCAGGAATTCTTTCAGACCTTGAACGGGGGGTTCTTCGATCTCGTCCTTTTTGGCTTCAAGAAGCTTTATAATAGTCCGCCGCCGTTCTTGTCGCATTTGATCTTTTTCTTCCTGAGGCAGTGTATGAACCTTGCCTTTTGTATAGTGGTCTACCCAGAATAAATCATCTTTTCTGTACACGCCAGGGCCCTCCGGAGTTTCATCGAAGCAGTCGACCCTTTTTCTTTGGGAAGACCCTGGGAGTTGGGTTTGTTGGACTGGAGGAGGGCTTGGGGATCTTGGGGGGCTAATGGTAATGTGGGATTCTTTTAATGACAGGGGAGCTTGGATGGATGAAAGTATATCTTCTTGATGGGCTCGAGGTGGTGAATTCAGGAAATCAAAAGAAGAGGATGAGGATTTTTTCGTTGGAGAATCAGGCTCAGGCTTAGGAGTTAATAATGGTTGGCTGTCCTCGGTATCGGAGTCTGAATCAGAAACCAAGATGATTTCAAACTTTTCGTGCGGTTCCTCAAATTCTACCATAGCTGTCATCGGATCCAGTGGAGCTGGACCCTCGACCATGGGCTCGTCTTCTATTAGCATATATTCCTAAGCCACCTGACTCTTTTCCCTTGACCCCTGAAATTCAGACCCTTCAGCGGTCTCTGCTCCCCCTATACCCAGCATGGGCTCCTCAAACTGAACTTTTCGTCTCTTCTCCCCCTCATGACGATCAGGGTCATCCTGATCGTCATGTTTTCTTTTTGAGGCCTCGGCCTGAGGGCGGCACTGAAGTTCTATGACCGCGACTCGAGGCGATCCATTTGCGAATTGAGCTGCTCTTGGACTTGAAGAATTAAACGGTTAAGAGCATCGATCTTGTCCGAGAGCTCGGCTATCTGAAGATGGACTGAATGGGAACCTGGTGGGGGGCCAGCTTCGGAGGCGACACCCTTACCCTTGATCAGTGAAAGAAGGGCGGTGTGACGTTCCTCGGCGGCTTCCCTTTGGGCGTCCAGGTCAGCCCGGGTAATCACTCCGGCAGCACGTAATGCTGCCGTTAGCATCTCCAGATTGATTGGGAGATGGCCTGAAGTGGATGGTGTTGATGGAGCCACTTCAGGTCTTCCTTCCGTCATCTCTGGCTCCACTACGGGACGCTCAGATCCGGAAGTTTGTTGAGCTGCCACGGAGGCAGCTCTTGGGGATGCCACAAAGGCATCGTGCGTCGTGTGTATTTGTGGGGATGGAATCGTGAATGAAGGAAGTTCGGTCACGTGGGGAGGAGTGTGACCTCTTTCAACACCGCCACTCTCCGAATGAGAGGGCGATGGAGTATGTGGAAGATCCCCGTGGAATGAAGTGGTTTCCCTTTGAGGGGAAACCAAGTGGGTGGTGGGGGTGATTGCGACCGCTGGACGGACGTATGAAGAGGAGTCCGGCTAATAGGGCTTGGTTCACCCTCAGATTGAATTTCCCTCGCTCTTACGACAGAGACGGTTCTTTCGGAATCCGCCGTCTCTGCCATCTCACCTACTTCTCCCTCTCTCACAATCACAGGCTCCCGCTCACCCGGACCCAGAGATTGCTGAATGTCCATCCGTTCTCCCTCATGCTCACTCTCTCTTTTCTCACCTTCGGACTGGTTAGTCTCAGTCGATTCCGACTGAGACTCATCCGGATAACTCTCTCTTATATAAGCCCTTAACCGCTCCGTGCCCCTTGACCTCGTTAGAATAGATAGAGGAATTTTCATCACCGGTACCGTCGGGGCCCCCTTTGGCAGAGTTAACTTTTGAATTGCCACTGTGGGGTAGACATCAGCCTCCGGACGCTCATGGATGTCATCGTCTTGATCCATTGCACACTGTATGATGAGTTGTAGGAATCTTTGAAAAGGAACATACTTTCGGCATTTTTTTGTGCTTCTCTCGACATAGACTCTTCGTAATTCTTCTAATATGAATGCAGAATAGTCCACATGTCGGTCAAAGGCAAAGCCGGTGAACATGGCTAATACCTGGGCCGACGTTGAGTCATGACCTGAATGCTTGGCGGTGAAGCATTTGTTAAGCACATCGAATAGAATCCGCCAGTGGGATTGAAGGTTTTTCGTGCGGAAGTCTGATGGTTTAGAGAGGGGACCGTCATACCCTAGAGTTTGTATTTCAGTTAGGGTTTCAGAGACGGATGGGTTTGGGTTGAATAAATCACGGGTGGGAAGGTAGTATTCTGTGGGTAGATGAAGAATGTGGCGGATGGCAGAAGTAGTGACTTTGACTGGAACGCAGTCAATGGTGGAGGTGAAGTGAGGTTCGGGGTCGGTTATATATTGTAGCCTGTTCCAGAATTGTTGGAGATATATCTGGGGAACAGCTATGGCAGTGGATAGTGCATAATAGATGGGATGGCGGGTGAGGATGTCGAAAGCAAGGGTTTAGGTTTCTTTTGTAAGGATGGAAACGTCGAGTTGCCAGTTATGTGGGATGAACTCGACAAACTCGGCGCTGGGTAGGATGGATTCCTCGGGTAGCTGAGCATTGTTATTTGGGATGGGGGGATGGGGTACGGTGAGGATGATTGCGGGATCCATTATCCTGCAAAGTTCAACAGAGTTAGAATCAAAAGACTTGAGATGATAATGCATTGATGTGAAGTCTAGATGAGTGTGAAATAGAAATTGTCTGATCTGTTTAGCATCGGGTCTTTATTAGTAGAATAAAATTCTACTAATAAAGTCTAAAGTCAATCGTTAAGAGACCGATGTTAGATAAGACCGTTTCACTCAAACACTGATCCTAACTCTAATCAATGGTGCACTTGGATGGAAGTATTTTTTGTGATTTTTGAATTTATATGAAAATGCAGAAATGGAAAAATGAAGAATTAAAAAAAATCCCAAGTGTTGGATTTCGGATGGTCCGAATTCGGATGAACAGTGTCACCGAATTCGGATCAATCAGAAATCGGATGATGCATGATTGATGAGTGGGGGGTCCGAATTCGGATTAGCTATAAACAGGAACTGAATTCGGATGATTGTCCGAAATGTAAGGCATGGAATGAGTGAAAGTGGTCCGAATTTGGATGGGTCATGGAACATGATCCGAATTCGGATGATGACTTATGTAAATGCATACAATGATATGGATAGGTCCTGATTTCGGATGGTACCTGGAATTCGGATGGGAACCGAATCCGGGTACCATCCGAATTCGGATGAACAGTGGTGTACATACTTAGACTAAATTCAAGTTTTGAAAATTTTTGTCTTGCTTTGATGGTCCGAATTCGGATCAACAGTGACCCGAATTCGGATCAACAGTGGTCCGAACTTGGATTTGTGCTTTGAAAATTTTTGAAATTAGTCTAAGTCGGACATCCGAATTCGGGTGGTGGTCCGAATTCGGACATCCGAAACTGCATGAGTGCAGTTAATATGTTCATGCAAAAATAAACGTGAACAGTTAAATGTTAACAAAAATGCATGAAATTACAGATCCTAGTCTAAAATTACATAGGGAACATTTTATCTAACTACAACCAAGGAAAAATAACACATTAAAGTACCTAAAAAGTATAAAAACCGAGAAGAAAAAAAGCTAAAAAATTGAGAATCAAACTCATAATATAGGAAGATAAAGACAGAAATAAAGGTAGAAATGGTTTACCTTGAAGTGCCGAAATGAAGAAATGCAAGAAAAACGAAAGATAATGATGGTCCAAAAGCTTCAAATCGGTAGAAATGGTGGTTGTGGGCGGTGGTATACGACGAGAAGGAAGAAGAAGAAGAGGAGTGAAAATATCTTGAAAGTGAAGCAATTGACCGTTGACCACCCCTATTTAAACGCGCGTTGGGTCGGGTTCGGGTCAAAGGAGATCCGCGCCCAAATGGAATGTGGGCCGCCGGATTGGACTCAACACACACACACAAAATGAAATAAAATGGGCCTTTAAAGAACTTAATAAAAACAAAATTAAAAAGAAATTTTGGCCCAAATTTTTATTGCATCTTTTTGAGTTTTTCTATGAGACTTCAAAATAAAATATTTTTGGTATTTTCTTTAATTTTGAAATTAAAATAAAATGAAATAAAGTAAACTAAAATCTTTTTGGCTTTTTGATAAATTTGAAAGATAAAATATTTTTGTGATTTTCTGACATATTAACTTTAAGCTTAAAATTGAATTGAAAAATTAAGACCAACCTAAAATTTAAAATTTAACTATAAAAGAAATAAAGAGAAACACAGAATTAGAAAATTTAAAATCCTAACTCTACTCCCCCTCAAATAAATACCGGTTCTTTTCCTTTTCTTTTTCAGATTTACATCACGACAACCCTTTTTAGCCTTTCAAGTACAGACAAACCTGGATATTGTTTGCATCCCACCCGTGATGAACAATTCACACAGCAATTTATCAGGATCATTAATTATTAAAAATATACGCAGATAAGGAAACATTGAGTTTCAATTTTGTGCCACAGTCCTTAAAATTAAATAACATATATTTTCTAAAATAAAGGAATTTCAATCATGATAGATTGAAATAAAATTATTTAAGACAATATCTGATATTTAATTGGAAGGCGGATTCAACATGCCGATATGGGATACTAAAAACTGAAAATGAGGTTCGTCTAAAGCTTTAGTAAATATATCCGCAAGTTGATATTCCGTGCCAACAAAATACAACTCAATGGTTCCCTTTTCAACGTGATCTTTAATAAAATGATACCTGATATCTATGTGTTTTGTTCGAGAGTGCTGCACGGGATTGCAAGAGATGGCAATTGCACTTCGAGAATCACAGTAAATAGGGATATTGGTGAGTGAGAATCCATAATCGCGTAATTGTGTTCTCCTCCACAGCACTTGAGAGCAACAGTTTGCAGCTGCTACATACTCAGCCTCAGCTGTAGATGTGGATACACAATTTTGCTTTTTGGGAGACCAACTCACCGGTCTATCTCCTACAAACTTTATTCCTCCCGACGTGCTTTTTCTGTCCACTCTACAACCTGCAAAATCAGCATCTGAAAACGCGGTAAGATCAAAATCGGTTCCCTTTGGATACCATAGACCAAGTTCGGGTGTACCCTTAAGATAACGAAAAATGCGTTTTACCGCAGTTAGGTGTGATTCTTTTGGGTCGGCCTGAAATCTAGCACAAAGACATGTTGAAAACACTATATCCGGCCTACTGGCAGTCAAGTATAGTAAGGATCCTATCATCCCTCTGTAAGTTGTATTATCGACACTTTTCCCGGAAGGATCGGTGTCTAACTTATAGTTGGAGGCCATGGGAGTTGCGATACTCGTGCAAGAGTCTAACTTATACTTCTTGAGAATGTCAAGAGTATATTTCGACTGGTTCACAAAAATCCCATCCTCAAGTTGTTTGACTTGTAATCCGAGGAAAAAGTTCATTTCCCCCATCATACTCATCTCATACCTGGACTCCATTAGGGCTGAAAAATCCTTACAAAAATTACTGTCAGTAGATCCAAATATAATATCGTCGACATAAATCTGTACTAGCATTATATGTGGGCCTTCCCTTTTAGTGAACAGAGTTGTGTCCACCACACCTTTATAGAAACCGGCAGAAATAAGGAAATTTGAAAGACTATCATACCATGCTCGAGGTGCTTGTTTTAAACCATAGAGGGCCTTATCTAGCACATAAACATGGTCGGGTTTATGTGCATCAACAAAGCCTTGTGGTTGTTCAACATACACCTCCTCGTTAAGTTCACCGTTTAGAAAGGCAGTCTTGACGTCCATTTGGTACACTTTGAAATCTTTGTGTGCCGCGTACGCCAAGAAGATTCTGATTGCTTCGATCCGTGCAACTGGAGCGAAGGTCTTGTCATAATCTATCCCTTCTTGTTGTCGGTAGCCTTCGGCAACAAGTCTTGCTTTATTCCTTATCACAATGCCGTTTTCATCTCGTTTGTTCTTAAAGATCCACTTTGTTCCGATGACTGTACGGTCTTTTGGCTTGGGAACTAACCGCCATACTCGTAGCTGTTCAAACTGGTTGAGTTCCTCTTGCATTGCAACTATCCAATCTGGATATGTCAGGGCTTCATCCACACGAGCGGGCTCTATCATACTCAAGAATGATGCGAAGAGACATTCATTAGCAGATGCCCTACGAGTTTGGACTTCGGTTGATACGTCACCAATGATTTGCTCTGTTGGGTGACTTCGGGTCCATTTGATCTCGTGTGGAAGGGGTGCTCGGGATGGAACCTCTGTGGTTAATGTGGGGATGGATGAGGATTCATGGTCAATGGTTTCAAATGAAGGTACCACTGGTTCAGGTTCGATTCCCGAGTGTTCAGGTGAAGGAAGAATTGTTGGTATTATATGTGAGGGTATAATAGGAGTAGATTCAACTGCGGATGTGTCGGTGGATGATGTGAATGGATGATGGTACGTTGAAGAAGATGGAGCGGAGAAACTTTGCGGCGCAGTTGAACTGGAAGGATCACCTACATTATTGAAAACATTAGACACACTAGCGTTAGGACCAAAAATTCAACATAAAAAGGATCAAATAAATTAACCAAATCAGAAGAAGAAAAAGAAATGGGGTTATTAGAAGAGTCTCCAGGCATTTGAGTAATGCGTGGTCCTGATTGATCAACTTCGGGTGCCAGTTCAGCCAACTCATCAAATGTGACGTGCACACTTTCATTGACTGTTCTGGTTCGGGTATTGAATGCGCGATACGCCTTCGAGTTGGATGAGTTGATAAATGGTACTTTATTCAAAAAGAGTTGGTAATGAGTTTTGTTAAAGTGCTTATGGATGATGGAGCGATTTTGTGTATAGCATGCTGTTGATACGGCTTCGGCCCACAAGAACGGAGGTAGCTTTGAGTATGTGAGCATTGTACGAGCGGCTTCCACTAGCGTACGGTTACGCCTTTCCACGACCCCATTTTGTTGAGGTGTTCGAGCAGCAGAGTATTGATGCTGAACACCTTTGGATCGAAGGAAGCCCTCAACTACTGAGTTCTTGAACTCCGTGCCGTTATCTGATCTGATTGATTGCACTGACAGCTGCTGTTGGGTCTCGACACTCTTGATAAAATCAATGATTTCTTGAGCTGTCTCGTCCTTGGAATGCAAGAACCTGACCCAGGTATATCGAGAATAATCATCAACGATAACCAACACATATCGTTTTCCATTTATGCTTTGAGTTCTCATCGGTCCGCATAAATCCATATGAAGTAACTCCAATACTCTTTTTGTTGATGGTTCGGGCTTAGGTTTGTGAGATGATCGTTTCATTTTTCCTTTCTCACATGCTCCACACAGATGGTCCTTTTCGTAGCCCAATTCAGGAAGTCCTTTGACCAATTGCTTCGCAGCCAGCTTGTTGATATTATCAAAATTCAAATGGGATAATCTTCGATGCCACAACCAAGACTCTTTTGAAGAGGCTTTTGATAGTAGGCAAATGTTATCCTTCACTATTAACTTAGCTACGTCAATGGTGTAAAGGTTAGAGTTTCGAGAACGAGTTAAGATTTCTTTTCCATCCATGCTCTTAACACTGCAGTTCTTAGCCCTAAACGTTACTTCTAGTCCTTTGTCGCAGAGCTGTCCTATGCTAAAAAGATTATGAGATAACCCCTCAACATAGTCAACGTCCTTGATGACCAGATTATTTAGAACTAAGTCCCCGTATCCTTTTATGTGAGCCTGATGGTTGTTCCCGAATTTCACAGTTCCGCAATACTGTTCAACAACGTTGGACAGCAATTCTCTTCTTCCAGTCATGTGCTTGGAGCAACCCGAATCCATATACCAAATGGACTTAGCCTGAAAAACACATAAATTCATATAATGAAAAACTATATGCATTCAAACACATCCATTTTTAATTCACAATCAAACCGTGTTCTGAACCGAGATGTTCAGAAAACATGATGAGTTAAGACCGGGTCCTGGGCTGTGTGCACAGAAGCCAAACGTGTCGGTTTAAGCACAACCGACAAGCAAAAGAACGGGTCGTAGTCTAAGGTAACTAGAAGCCATTTCTTTGAAGCACGGGTCTTGATCAGAAGTAACCAAGAACCATCTGCATTAAGATCACACAACCTTGGGTACCCACCTCAATATGGGTCCCTTTTTGTTAGGGTTTCCAGTTTTATATGGCACGTGTACAGTTTTAGAATCCCAACTAGTATTTGTGTGTGGACCGGATGCACAACCCTTTGGAATCCATTGAAGATTGGATTTATTGGGTTTTGGTACCTTAGGCGCTGAAATTGCCTTCGGTTTTTTGTCTTTTTGAGACCTGTTTGACCGTTGCTTTGGTTTTGGCCTTGGCAACGGACAATTCTCAACATTGTTTGTGGCCGATGATGCACTATTTTTTGTTTTCTTTTTCCGAATACGTTTAACAGGATAAGGCACGAAAGCATTCATTTCAGGAACCTGTCGTCTATATTTAGTTTGACATAGATTAAACAAGTCATTGAAAGAGTACTTTAACGGAACAGTAGAATTCGGTTCAACATTACAGACATTGTCACACACATTGTTACATAAATTGTCTTTAGAGATTACAGACATCCTATCTCTAGTAACAAATTCACTTGGCATTAAAGCCTTCTTCACAAAAAAACTTGTAAAATCCTGCATGGTGGTTTTTGGGACTCTCCTTATATGATCTCATTGGACTCAGAACCGGATGTGGAGCATTCGGGATCGTTGGTTGAAGCCATCAGACATGCTGGTGGATTTTTCATTGTCTCCCCCTCAGCAGCATGATCTGGATTATCAGCAGTGAAATCAGCACATGTTTCCAACCCCATACGATCAACCATGTAGCGATTCTTGCCCTTGTCATCCTCGTCTTCAGAATCTTCAGCATCCCAGTAGTCCTCCTGGGCGACGAGGGCTAACGCATCCGTTCTCTTCTTGGCTGCCTCGAGCTTTCTCTCGTAGTACGCGACGTCTCTGTCGAAGTTGTTCTTGCATTCCCTAGCAAAGTGGCCCGGTTTGCCACATTTGTAGCAGAGACGTTCATCCGCAGCCTTTGGCTCATCAGCTCTTGGCCTGTCCTCTCTCCTTTCCGTTGGCCTCTTGTCGGCCGGCGATGCTCACGGCTGTCATCACGCCTCCTATCCCTTCTTTCGGGCTCTCTTCGCTCTTCCCTGCGGTCATCCCGACGATCATCCCTTCAATCGTCCCGCCTGTCATCCCTGCGATCATCGCGCCTATCATCTCGCCTTTCATAACGGCGATCATCTCGATAGTCGCGTCTATCGTCATATCGGCGATCATCCCTGTCATCCCTTCGGTAGTCATCCCTGCGATAGTCATCGCGGCGGTCATCCCTTCTATCATCTGAGTACCTCCGTGGACCGGTGTCATAACGGAGTTGGTTGTTAGTCTTGTTTGAGAACCGTCGCTGTTGGAGACGGTTGGTCCACAAGGCTATCTGTTCTTGTATCGAGGTTTCCTCCTCATCATAGACCTCACGCGGAGGAGAAGCATACCTGTACTGAGACGATGAAGAACCAGGAGCAAAAGATGGTGTCGGAATCTGTGTGTTGGTGATCAAGGCTAGCGAATCATTCGGTTTCAACCCTGTGTTGGCTGATAGCAGTAGAGAGGCCAATTGATTTGCCATCAGCTTCTGTTGATCCACATCCCCTTGATATTTCTTGAGCTCCTTAAAGACGACATTAATTGATACCTCAGGAATGTTCAGGACTCTTTTTGTTGCCCGACATGCAAGCTGCCACTCGGGGGCTAAGGCGGCAAAGAATTGGATGTTGATATCATCCCTATCCTTCTTGATGTGCAGTTTGTTCAACTCGTTAAGGACTGCACAGAACCTGGTGAATGTGGCTTGCAGAGATTCCCCGTCTTTGGCGCGGAATTCCGTAAACTTAGCCTTCGCCTCCTCGATTTTGGCACGATCATCGAGATCTGCCCCCAGCATTTGGACTTCTAGCTCGTCCCACATTTCTTTTGCAGACATTTTACTGTCTACACCGACCAAAATATCAGTGGGGAGGGCTTGATAAATCAGATAGTCTGCCCTCTTATCAGCGTGCTGTCGGTCTCTCTCGGCGTCATTTGCCGGTTCTCTTTCAACCTTTGAGGCTTGGACATGGGGGTCAGCCTCAGGTCTGGCAGCTATCTCTCGATAGTAGATGACGGGTCCTTCGGAGATAGATTGAAGCATCAGGTTCCCGAGAGGTTGCATTCCAACGAACTTAAGGAACCGGGATTTCCATTGTTCGTACTCATCGGGATAGAGAACTGGTGGTCTGTTCTCAAATCCGAGTACTAGAGCTTCGCGAGACATTATGATTATGGGTGCTGATTAAGAATATGAAGATCTTAGAGGTGGAAACTGGACACGGATGGGTTGGACTGAAAACAGAAATTTCTGAATTCGGATGGTGTGACTTCGGATGAACAGTGATTCGGATGAGGTAACCGAATTCGGATTGGGTGATTTCGGATGGGTTGGTTTCGGATGTATGGATTTCGGATGTGGTGATTTCGGATGAATGAACAGTAATTCGGATGGCTATGGTTCGGATGAGGTTCAAGTTCGGAAGGGGTCCTAATTCGGATGAACAGTACTACGGTTGTGGACCAAGTTCGGTTGAACCTAATTTCGGATGGACCTAAGGGGCCGAATTCGGATGAAATGAATTCGGATGAACAGTGGAAGGCCCGAATTCGGATGGACCGAAATGTGTGGTCCGAAATTGGAAAATTTTAAGTACAAGTCCCAACAGTGAAAAATGGAAAGCCTGATCTGAACTTTGGATGGTCCGAAGTTCGGATGGGACCGAAGTGTGGTCCGAAATAAACTTATGGGGGTCCGAAATTCACCTAAGTATGGTCCGAATTGGACCGAAATGAGGTCCGAATTAGGATGATGTGAGGTCCGAAATTGGTGCCTTAGTGGTCCGAAATGCTACAGTAGTAATCCGAAATACAGCAGGTTTTTTACGATTTCTAAGGCAGAATGAGCAGAATTCGATTTTTATCAGTTTTAAAGCCTAAAATCAGTTCTAAATGATTTATAAACTATTTTAAACACTTTTGGTGATTTAAAATAACCTAAAAAACACTTAAAAACAGCATGAACACGTTAAAAACCCACTTAAAAAACCCATAGTTTCAAACTTGAAAATAGCCGATTCTTGATGATTTTAACAAAGATATGGAAGTAAATGAGCTTAAAATCAGTAGAGAATAAAAATGTGGTGTTTATATGACCATTATAACACAAGAAACACGGAAAAACAAAGGAAAATGAAGATCTAACCGGTTAGAATGGAAGAACACGAAGAACACTCAAGAAACCCAGCAGAATCCGTATAAGTCAGTTTAAATCCACCCCTCTGAGCTCTGATACCAATTGTAATATTGTATTCCCGTATATTTTCAGAACCTTGATGATTTTCTTATCATACACATGAAGAAACAAGCTCAATAAATGTAATATGATGAAGAAGAGACAATATGAATGTTGAGAGTAAAAGACAAGATGGCGGTTGTAGTAAATGTTCAAATGTCAACCGTGTATTCAAAAGGCAAACCCTAGGAGCTATAATAGCTCCATTTAATTAAGTTTCACACATTGGCACATTTGGCCCCTAGACTATTACATAAACATAAATTACATAGAAATTAAATACAAGACAAATTACAAAGACAATAACTATTACAAAACAACTCCTATGATCGAAATAATAAATCTAACAACATGCATGATTAACATAAGTGTCCGGAGTAATATAAATGTAAATGGGCGACGTTAAAATCTTGAGCACCTTGAAAAAGTCAATTTACGTGTGTAGAACCACGATTAAAAGATAACTTCTATATGAACTTTAAATGGGAAGAGCATTGTCATCTCATATAGTTAGATGAGTATGTCTTATATTTTAAAGAAAAAAAGATTATGTTGTAATAAGGAAGGGGGTTATGATAGGAATTTGAAAACATGATTACACCAAGATTTTGACTTAAATGAAAAATTGATGTATATATGTTACATGCTTATGTAAATAGGTAGACTAAAGGTTGGAACTGAAGTTATGAAATTAATGATTGAATATAATACATATATATGTATAACAATTAATTGTGAATGAAAAATGAGAATCATATGATTTTAACAGTTATGGTAGTGGTGATATTGTTGACTCTGGTATAGGAACAAAGATGATATCATAATACCTAACTTAGGGATAAATATATAATGAATTGAATTGATTTCAACCTGAATATTGTTATGCTTCATATTAGTTGGCATGAGCCTAATTTTTTTGAAAAATGTGTCTATTATCTCTGAGTACAGTTTTAACTAAACATGTGAATGCTCACGACTCTAGAATTGATTCGAGTGTAAGATATGTCGTAAGGTCTTGGTAATGACCTTCATTAATGATTGTTTATCATCAGACTTGAACCGATAATGATTATTTGTAGGCACATTATGCAAGTTTCCTTTACGCACTTATTGCGAGTTGGTCATATTAAGATGATGGTGTCATCAAATGTGATATTTTAAATATAATTTGCCTGACTGTACTTCATAATGGATTCAATTGTCTGATTGAGCTATATACGAATGTTCATTTTAACGGGGGAAGATTACTGCCCCATGAACTTGTTAAGAATATATATGAAAAACATGTGGACCATGATAGTAAAACATAACTAATTGAAGGTTATAGTTGGTGTTGAAACTTGAGATATGTAAAAATGAATGAAATGTGTAAATTGTAAGTTGAACATTTTTTTAAATGTGGTTTACTTGGTATAACCAAGTTAAAATTGTTTGCACGTCGGTAATCCGACGGATACTGAGTTATGTGACTGTAATCGGTGGATGTTGAAGCTACTATAGATTGTAATGTAGCTCAACACGACCTATGTGTTTCGTTGAATTGGTGGGAACATGTTGTTTAGTGCAACAATAATTGAATGATTGGCATGTAGGGAATTGTAAATCACTGTGAAACGATGTACATGGTATGATGCAAACTCTACGCTCTCCCTGAATGTGTATATTTGTGCAAAATGTAGAAATAGACTGTGCGGTACAATGTAACACAAGATCTTTTAGTTGCCTGGGTAGTTGAGAGTATAAATACCGCATAGGCACAATAGTAGAACATTAGGATTCCGAGGACGGAATCTTTTAACGGGGGAAGAATTGTAACACCCCGAATTATTAAGAGGTAATTTAGTACTCTAATAATGTTTTGTAAAATAATTAAATAATGGTAATTATGAGATTTGGGAATGCTTAAAATAATATTTTGCTATAATCTATATGAGATGTCAATATACTAGATTGGGTATTTTAGTTTTGGTAAAATGTTAATTATAGCAATGTAATATATAATTATGTAACACCTCAACAATTTAAAAGGGTAATTAACTTTGTTGAACAATTGTATTGTGCACTTAAGAACAATATTATGAGTTAATTGTCAAATATTATATCCATATGTTATTATTGGGATTTGAATGATAAAAGAATTATATAATGTTGATTAGTTGTTGAATTGATAGGAATAGGTAATATATTTTGCATTTTAGTTAAAATAGAAATGAAAGAATGGAATGGGGGTGTGTGTGTAAAATGGGAATGTTGGGGGGTTGGGATTGGCCAAAGGCCAAAATCGCTCCCTCTTCTCTTCAAAAAAAAAAACGTCTAAGGCACAAACACACTACACACATTTTTTATTTCTTGCAAAAAATTGAGAGTGAAGGGAAGGAAAAGCAACGGTTTAGGAGTTGCAAGTATTGAATGAAGAATCAAAATCAAGTCTTGATCTTTGGTGGGTTCAAGTGAGGCATAACTTCTCTTCTCTCACTCTTCTTCTTCCCTCACCTTAGTTCTTCATTTAGAGAAACATAACCCTAGGTGGGTTTGTTAGATTGAGTTGGTAAATGACTCTAATATCAAGTATATGTTAATGTTTATGGTTTATAAATATATTTGAGTCATAAATATGTGAATGATTGGGTTGAGTTGGTGATGTGGAGTGAAAACCCAAGTGGAGCTTCATTTGAGCTCCAATGGTGTATAGAGGTTGGATTGCATCAAAATACATGTTTTATATGATTATTATGAAGCAGATGTGTTATATATTGGTATGAATTTGAACGAGGTTAAGTAGAAACTCATTTGGAGTTCAGAAGAGAAGATTTGGGTTTTAACCCATTTATGAACTCAAATGAGTTCATATGAATCAATGGTTGATCTTTTATGTTTTAGATATTTTTGAAAGGATTTTTAAATAGTCTAAAAGTGTTATATTAATGATTCCAAGTATTGGTTATGATTAAATTTGAATGAAAACTCAACATGATGTTTGGATTCTAAACTGCACGCCAAGTGTTCGTTAAAATGTCTTGAATATATATTTTTTTTTTAAAATTGGTGTGCGGATGACCCAATAAGACTTGTAAACTCTTTGGTATCAATAACTTGTTGATATTAATTGAATTGAAATGCTTAATATGTGTCAAATTGAGAAATATAGCAAAACTCATATGATTTTCGAGTTATTAGACAACCTTGACATGTTGTCTTGTAAAATTCATATAAAATCACTCGAAGCTCCGTTTTGGACGTGCCATACGTCGTTGGAAAGCTAAGATATTGTACTTTAATATAAAATAGCCATATGAAGATAGTTTGGACGTTAAGCAGGTCAAAAATGCTTGATACTGTTGCTGACCTGCAGTTGATGAAAAATAGTGATATCAAACTTTATAAAGTCATATAGAATTGGTTATAGATCCGTTTGGGATGATTCAAGTTGGATATGAAAGATAAAATAGTCTACTTTACCTTGAATAAAAATATGTTAAGATAACTCAATCTATTATAAGGTTAAAAACCTATTTTTCACAGCTAGATTTAGACAAAAATATAAGACGGTTGGTCTTGATAATTTGATTGTTTTGTTAGGGATGTTCATGCAACTTTTAACATGATATTAAAGGTCATATGTATACATAATTGGGAATACTTGTGAAGTTCCAAAGTACTTGTTCGACTTGAAGAAACAATGATTTGATTTAAGGCTTACTTGTATCGGCCTATAATTGGGGCGTGTTGTGAAGGCCGAAATCTTATTGCCGATCACTGTGAGTTCTAGTTTTAGATTTTCATAAAGTCATATATGATGTACTTGTTGCTTCATGATTGATCATTCATTGTTGATTTATACTATGCATTATATGATAGCTACTTATTCATCCATTTACCAATGGATGACATATTCGTATACTTGAGGCATCTTGGACCTCATTTGTTGATCATACCTTTCGTTTGGACTCACCTGGATATCCATGGATTATTCCTGGCCCCTTTGGTTGCCGGATGCCGACGTACTTGAATTTTCGGAAGTCCCGTATTTGATAGGGACAACCTCGTACTATGCTAGAGGTAACACCACACTCGTACTTGATAGGGAACCCCGCATTATGAAGGGGCATGTGGTATTTGATTATTCATTTCGTGCACTTGAATTATGCCGTTTGGAATCATTGTGCTTGATCATCATTACATCTATATGCATTACGTCATATCTAATCTAGTAACTCACTCAACGTAATGTTGACCCTTTAGTTGTTAATATTTTACAGGTCTTGAATTATCTTGTAGGGAGCCTCTAAACTTCTTTACTGTATGGGTATCTTGAATCTAATGGTATCAAGACCACCGATGCTGGTGCACCTTGATTGTTGTTTTGGGTGATCGGGTAGTTGACTTCCCGACCTTGAATATTCATTTTACAGGATCTTCACCTGTCCCCTTGTAGAAAATTATATCTTGTATTTTGTTGGCATCATGTTTGGTGCCGTTAACTGTAAAAGTTTAAATTCTACCATAATTCCGCAAGTATCATGTATGAAATATTGTTAAATAGTACTTCAAATTATATTATGATTGTATGGGTGTTTCATATCTCTACTCAGAACCTCAAGCTGCTCTCTCTTTACATTCTCTGCTCGGAGACCCTCTATCTGAGCCAGTCTCAAGCTCTCTATTGGGGTCGAAGTGACCTCGAGCCTCGCTGCTCGGGAAACCATAGTCTGGATGCACGCCTTGCTGCTCAGCGCATCTGCCCTCACGTTCGCTCTACCCGGGTGGTACTGGTTCTCGCAGTCGTAGTCCTTCAGTAGCTCTAAACTGTGCTGCTGTCTCATATTCAGCTCCTTCTGACTAAACAGATACTGAAGACTCTTATGATCTGTATACACTACAAACCGAGACCCATACAAAGAATGACGCCATATCTTCAACGCAAACACTATCACATCTAACTCAAGGTCGTGCACGGTATGGTTCTCCTCGTAGGTCTTCAGCTGGCGCGAAGCATACGCTATCGCTTTACCCCGTTGCATCAGGACACAGCCCAACCCAGTACCCGATGCATTACAGTACACAACAAAATCCTCTGCACCCTTTAGTAGCGCTAACAC
Source organism: Centrapalus pauciflorus (assembly GCA_020465985.1). Taxonomy (NCBI): domain Eukaryota; kingdom Viridiplantae; phylum Streptophyta; class Magnoliopsida; order Asterales; family Asteraceae; genus Centrapalus; species Centrapalus pauciflorus. The sequence continues at coordinate 80,528 of JAANYP010008179.1, forward strand.
TGGAGCCTGACACAGCCGTGATTTCAACTCTATGAACGCACACTCCTGATCATTGGACCATACGAAAGGAACGGACTGCCGTGTCAATCTCGTCAACGGCATGACAATCCTCGAAAAGTCCCGAATGAAGCGGCGATAATACCCAGCTAATCCCAGAAAATTGCGCACCTCAGGCACAGTCTTCGGTGGCTCCCAACTCATCACGACCTCTATCTTCGTTGGATCTACTTTAATTCTCTCAGCATTCACAACATGCCCCAGAAACTGGACCTCGCGTAACCAGAACTCACACTTGGAGAACTTCGCGTACAGTCTCTCTCTTCGCAGCACAGTTAAAACCTCTCGCAAGTGCTACTCATGGTCCTTGGCATTCCTCGAATAAATCAGGATGTCATCGATGAACACAATCATGAACCAATCCAACATAGATCTACACACCCTGTTCATCAAATCCATGAAAGTCGCGAGTGCGTTAGTCAGTCCGATGGGCATCACGAGGAACTCATAATGACCGCAACGTGTCCGAAACGCAGTCTTCGGAACATCCTCGTCTCTGACTCTTAACTGGTAGTAACCCAATCTCAAATCAATCTTCGAAAATAAACTCGAGCCCTGCAGCTGATCGAACAGATTGTCAATGCGTAGAAGCGGATATCTATTCTTCACCGTCACTTTATTCAACTCTCTGTAGTCGATACCATCCGCATAGTACCGTCCTTCTTCTTTAGATACAATACGGGCGCTCCCCACGGGGACGAACTCGGACGGATGAACCCACGATTTAATAACTCTTGAAGCTGCGACATCATCTCTCGCATCTCAGTAGCTTCCAGCCTATAAGGCGTCTTCACAATAGACACCGCTCCAGGGATAAGCTCTATACGGAACTCAACTTGACGATCTGACGGTAACCCAGGAAACTCCTCAGGGAATACCTCAGGGAACTTTCTGATCACTGGTATCCTCTATGGTCTTCTTCTCCTTTCTCGCGTCTACAACATAAGCCAAGAAGGTCTCGCATCCCTTAGAAACATACCGCTGAGCTCTAGCCATAGAAACTATACCAACCTCCCCTCTGCGCCGCTCGCCATACACAGTAACAATCTCACGGTCAGAAATGGGTATACGGATAATCTTCTTCGCATACAGAATATTGGCCTTCTTGGATGTCATCTAATCCATACCCACTATTACATCAAAACTGTTGATCTCTATCGGCAGCAAATCAATCAGAAACTGGTGAGCATCAATTTCTAAAACGCAATCTCTAAATACTCGGCTCACTAAAGTTGTACTACTATCCCCAATCTCAACAACTAAACAAATAGGTAAAGCAGTAGAAGGCACAGAAAAATACGCACAAAATACAATAGACACATATGAGCGATCCGCTCCAGAATCAAACAAGATACGAGCGCTAAGTCCATTCAGAATATACGTACGAGAAACCATATCTATAGACTCTCGGGCCTCCTCTGCAGTAGCCTGGAATACCCTGCCACGGCCTCTAGGAGCTGTATCACGGCGGCTCGATGAGGGGGTGATATTGTCTTATTTATTCGTATATTTATTCAACAATATCATTCTTTTTATGCGCTTAAACATATAAGTTTTGATGCTAAAAGTTCATTTACTTGTCTTTTTTTATTTGAAGGTTTAATTGGGTACAAGGCAATAAAATAAGATGATTATGTGGGATTAAAGTGAAAAATATGAGAGCATGCAAGCAGGTCCAAAGAAAGTTCAAGATTTGAGTCTCTCCAAGTCCAGTACCAAACGGGCCCAAAATCCATATTATAATTTAGGGTTTAGTTAAGTTTTTATTTTATAAATAAGGGAGCCGGAGGCGTGAAAGGAAAAAAAATTGAAGGAAAGAATTAAAATTGGAGGAGAGACATTAATTTTGTGGTGGTTGGCGGCGCAGAGGACACAAAAAACACAATTCAATTTTTGAATTCTTTTCTTCCTTTTCTTTCAAGTAGTTGGTGCGCAGAGTTCACAACAAACAACATTCATCATTTTATTTCTTTTATATTGTTTTTTTCTACTGTTGGTGGCGAAAAGGAAGACAACATCATATCTTTGTTTTCTTTTTGTTTACCCTTTATTTTTGGATGCGCAGAATAGGTAAAAGAGTCAACAACATTTGATTTGTTTATTTAATTTATTTACTTTTCGCTTTCTTTTCTTTGTGGTTCGTGTGCAACAAGAAACAAACAATATTGCTTTTCAATGTTTCTAATTTTTTTTAAAGTAATTATGTTTAGTTTTATTTACTATTTATTATCATTAGTTGTTAATTTAATTATGGGCTAAGTTTATTGTATTTGTCATTGATGAACGAGCCCAAGATTTAGGTTTAGTTTTTATTATTGATTGAGTTTTGTTTATGCCTAGTCGTGAACCTTGAATTATTTATCTTAATAATTACTGAGTGGTTTACCATTACATGTGTCATGTTCTGGAATTATGACTTGCGCGTGTAGTGGTTTTATCTTATTGTTTGCTTGTTCTGAAATTATGACGGTTGCATGCAGTTAGGGTAAATAATTATTCTGAAATTATGATAGTTGAAACTGCTTCTTTAATAACCCAAATAAAGTTTGAGTTCAATTCACCAATAACGAGAGTAAGCGTGTTTGAATAGATTAGGTTATAATCGGATTAGTAGGGTTGATGGTCTATGTTAGCTCGAAATTTCTTAGAAACTCTATCAATACTAAATCTAGGGTGAGTAATTCAATGATGAATTTTTTTTTAATTATTTGATTCTATTCTCATAGTTAATTATTTCGTAGTCCTTCAAAATTTTAGTGATTTATTATTCTTTTTTATTTTAATTTTAGTAATTTTGTTTAATTTGCCGTGTCAACGGTATCCAAAATCTAAAAAAACAAACCTCCCCCCCTTTTACTCATTGCATTTCGTTCATTTTATTTTTCCTAGAATAATTTTAGTTGGTATAAATTGCATTTTCCGTTCCCTGTGGAAACGATCTTGGTCTTACCAGTTTATTGCTATATGATCGGGTACACTTGCCCGAGAGTTTATCGGTCGATTTGGTCAGATTAGAGTTTATAAATTTAAAACTGATATTTTCGTATCAAGTTTTTGGCGCCGTTGCCGGGGAACGGTTTCCAATTTTACTACTTAGAATTTTTCTAGCATTTTCTTTTTATCCTTAATTTTAATTTTAATTTTTTTTATTTAGTTACATTTTACTCATTAAGTTTATTTTATTTTCTTTGTAGGTTATTTAGTTTTCTTAGATTTATTTTATTTTATTTTTTTTATTTAGTTAGTTCTATAATTCTAATTTTTCTTTCTTAGTTAGTTTATGACCCGTAGATCATCGCCTCAACTCTTAGAACCGTTTCAAGAGCCTGAATGAGAATTCCACCGTCGACTACGACTACGTCAACCACCAACAATCACGGAAGCTCCTCACTTGGAGTCTGAATCTGAGGAGGAACCAATGGCTAATGAAGATGATGCCCCGATGTGGACAGCCCGTGAGACTGCACCACTAGCTCCACTTTCTGCTATCCGAGTCCTTGCTACTAATGAAGAAAGATTTGAAATGAAAGGGCAGTTCGTCAGCATGGCTCTGGAACTGAATTTTGATGGGAGGTTAAAGCATGCTCCTAACCGACACATTCAGTCATTCCTCTCCATCTGTGGCTTATTCAAAGCTAATTCCGATGCCGCGAGACTTAGAGTTTTCCTGTTCACCCTAAATCGGGGAAGCTCAGGAGTGGTTAGAATCTTTAGAGCCAGACTATATCACGACTTGGGCAGACATGAACAACTTGTTCATTAACCACTTCTTCCCTCCAGCTAAGGAAGAAAGAATGAAAGATGAGATTTCAAACTTCTCCCAGAAAGTGGGAGAATCTTTTGTTGATTCATGGACACGATTCAAGAAAATGTTACGCAAATGTCCAAATCACGAGTTTAATAAGAGAAAGCAAGTCGAGACCTTCTACAGGGGTATGGATGAAGAGATTAAGGAGCGCATCGACTCAGCCTGCGGTGGTATTATAAGACTCCGAGGGAAACCTTTAAGCTTATAGAAGACATATCTTTAGTTAAGCAGGTATGGAGTGTCGAGAAGAAGTCGGGCTGAAAAACGATAGCTGCAATAGAGGACGACGGGGGTAGTGATACTGTAGCATCGCTTTCTAACAGTCAAAAGTCATTGGAGCGTAAAGTTGATAAGCTGATGAGAAAGACATATCGATTCATCTTCTCAAAGCCCTTAAGCGGGCAACCGCCTGGGAGACTACTGACATTCCAGGGATCATTCCTTCCTACTGTACACATAAGATTCTCATGGAGGATAACTATAAGTCATGTGTGCAGAGACAGAGGCGGTTGAACCCTAATATGACGGAAGTGATCAAGAAGGAGGTCATCAAACTCCTCGATGCTGGGATTATATACCCTATATCTGATAGCCCATGGGTTAGCCCTGTTCAGGTGGTTCCTAAAAATGGAGGCACCACTGTTGTTCGTAACGAGAAAGACAAACTCGTCCCTGCTCGCGTGGTCACTGGATGGAGGGTATGCATAGATTATCGGAAACTTAATGATGCTACTCGAAAGGACCACTTTCCTATTCCTTTCATTGATAAGATTTTAGAGAGACTAGCAGGGAACGAGTTCTACTGCTTCCTTGATGGTTTCTCTGGCTACTTTCAGATTCCTATCGACCCAAAGGATCAGGAGAAGACCACCTTCACCTGTCCTTTCGGGACTTTTGCTTACAGGCGGATGCCTTTTGGTCTCTGCAACGCTCCTGCCACTTTCCAGCGTTGTATGACAGCCATCTTCCATGACATGATCGCGGATTTCATGGGGGTTTTCATGGACGACTCTTCAGTATTCGACAATTCCTTTGATTCATATCTCTTGAACCTTGAGCGTATCCTGACTAGATTCGAGGAGTCTCACCTCGTGTTAAATTGGGAGAAATGCCACTTTATGGTCCGAGAAGGCATAGTTCTCGGCCATAAAATCTCAAGTGAGGGAATGGAGGTTGATAAATCCAAGGTTGACGTGATTTTCAAACTCCCTTCACCCACGAATGTCAAAGCGGTTCGTAGTTTTTTGGGTCATGCCAAGTTCTATAGCCGCTTTATCAAAGATTTTTCTAAGATTGCTCGGCCTCTCACCTAGCTTCTCGAGAAGGACGTGCCATTCGTATTCTCATCTGAGTGTATTAAGGCACATGATCTTCTAAAGCATCATCTGACACATGCAGCAATCATGATACCACCAGATTGGTCCTCACCATTCGAGCTCATGTGTGATGCTAGCGATTACGCGGTAGGAGCTATCCTGGGCCAAAGAAAGAATAATCATTTTCAGCCTATCTACTATGCGAGTCACACTCTGACCGCAGCCTAGGGACATTACACTACCACCGAGAAAGAGCTCCTCGCGGTAGTTTTTGCAGTCGATAAGTTTCGTCAGTACTTGGTGCTTTCAAAGACCATAGTCTATACTGACCATTCTGCCCTCAAATATCTATTTGCCAAGCAAGATGCAAAACCTGGACTGATTCGTTTGAACCTATCTTACAGGAATTCGACATTGAGATCTAGGAAAAAAAGGGGGCAGAAAACCTAGCTGCTGATCATCTCTCTTGACTCGAGAACCCAAATCTCGAGGAGCTTAAGGAGTCCACCATCAAGGACACATTCCCTGATGAGTTCTTACAAATGATCGAGTCCCATGAGGACGATGACCCATGGTTTGCTAGAATAGCAAACTACCTTGCAGCATGTATCATAGAAAAAGGGTTGACATACCAGTAGAAGCGAAAGCTTTTGAGTGATTCAAAGTTCTATCATTGGTATCCACCCTATTCTTCCGTTTAGGTGCTAACTATGTGATGCGTCGTTTCCTGTCTGGTACTGATTCCAGACAAATCTTGAATGAATGTCACCAAGGACCGACCGGAGGACACTTTAGGCCAAACTACACTGCAAAAAAGGTCTTAGATTGTGGTTTCTATTGGCGCACTCTCCTCGAAGATGCTCATTCCATGGTCAAGACCTGTGATGCTTGTCAGCGTGTAGGCAATGTCTCGAAAAGGGATGAGATGCCCCGACAAGGAATTCAGATTTGCGAGATCTTTGATGTTTGGGGCATCGACTTCATAGGTCCTTTCCCGACATCATGTAACAACAAATACATACTCGTGGCTATAGATTATCTTTCGAAATGGGCGGAGGCAAAGGCCCTACCAACCAATGATGCCCGAGTAGTTTTGAATTTTCTTATAAGCCTATTCTCTCGATTAGATTGTCCTAAGGCGCTGATTAGTGATCGTGGATCGCATTTTTGTAATCAACAGTTGGAGAAAGTCATGACTCCCTATGGAGTGAATCACAGATTCTCGACCCCATATCACCCGCAAATGATTGGGCAAGTCGAGAACACGAATAGAGAACTTAAACGTATTCTCGAGCGCACTATTGGCTAAAACCCCAAATTGTGGTCCGACAAGCTTGAAGATGTGTTGTGGGCATTCCGTACTGCCTACAAAACTCCTACTGGCACGACACCGTTTCGAATGGTTTATGGCAAAGCATGCCATCTCCCTCTTGAAATCGTGCACAAGGCATTCTGTGCCTTGAAAAATGCAAATCTCGATTATCATGAGGCAGGAAAACATCGGTTTCTCCAGTTGAACGAGTTAGATGAGTTGAGGCTCCAAGCCTATGATAACTCAAGATTATATAAGGAGAGATCAAAGGTGTTGCATGATAGTCGTCTCAAAACTATCAAGGAGTTCAGACCAGGGGACAAAGTTCTATTATTCAAATCTCGTCTGAAACTCACTCCGAGTAAGCTGAAATCGCGCTGGACTGGTCCTTATACAGTCATTAAAGCTTCCCAATCTGGTTTCGTTGATCTCCAGTCTGACAGTGTCTCTTTTCGCGTTAACGGTCATCGTTGGGAGTTATACAATGAGGCAGAAGGACCCGAACAAGAGGAGGTCATGAACACCTTCCCCAAGTAATTAATTTTAGGGGCGAGTCGAGCTTAGGACTCGGAAATAAACAAGGCGCTCTCGGGAGGTAGCCCGAATATCTGTTTCTTTAAGTTTTATTTTTGTCTTGTATTATCTTACCTATTTTTATTTTATTCGTGTGTTTAGTCAAATGTGTGTTGCTTCTGTTTTTGTAGGTTTTATGCTTTTCTGTGTCATGTGTGTTTTTTTCAGTTATTGATGCTTGCTGCTGTGATTTGGAATCTACCGCCACTGTATCACGTTATTGCTGCCAACCCCAAGGGAGTATTGTTCCTTTATTCTCCATGTTCTTTCCATATATATGTGCTCAATCTATGATTGCATTGGGGACAATGCAAAATTTTTAGTGTGGGGAGGGGGTTAAATACTTTAACCATTGTTTGTTCTGTTAGTATATCATCTTTATGCACTTTAATTTCTTTTATTTTAGCAAGTTCATACACTTCAATTGCATAGTGATGCTTAAATAAGTAAGAGTTTGTCTGTGAAAAGCATTTGTCTTTAACATCATCGATTAGCTTAGCTTTCATGTTGCAGTGTTTGTGGCTTTTTGCTGATTTTTAACTATTTTCTTGATCACTATGAGCTCTAATGGTCTGGATGCAAAAAGTCTTGCATGTTATGTTAATCCCTGGGTTGATTGTCAGCGTGTTGGTATCCTGAGATACCATCTTAAATTACAAACAGCTGAATTCTGACAAAAGAGGTTGAGATTGATTTTCTAAAAAAAAGTGATTAAGTAACTAAATGTGGCCTTTGGTTCTCGAACGAGTAAACTTCGAGGGGTGTTCTACACCTGATCACCTAAAACCATCTGGTTTGGGATCGGTCAAGTTGAAAGTTCGTTACATGGGATCCATCGAAAGTCATAGGTTTCTTGAATAAAAAAAAACAAAAAAAAAGTTGAGAAATCATCAATAAGCCTTGAGTCAAAAAAGTTTGAAAGGAAAAGTTTAATAAAGCATGTAAGGATGAGTGATTTGTAGGTCAGATGAGTTTAGTCAAGTGATTTTTGAATTCTGTTGGAGTCAGTGAAAAGGTAGTGCGGATCGGTACACAAGTGAATCTAAGTTATCCTGTGTTTGTTGAAGTTGAGTTATTTTTGCAGGCGCCCCTTTAACTGTTTGAGCTTCGTATGCGTCTGAATTGTGTTTGCTTGTTTACTATGTTTCTTTTGAGATGATTTGCTTGAGGACAAACAAAGTTTAAATGTGGGAAGTTTTGATATTGTCTTATTTATTCATATATTTATTCAACAATATCATTCTTTTTATGCGCTTAAACATATAAGTTTTGATGCTAAAAGTTCATTTACTTGTCTTTTTTTATTTGCATGTTTAATTGGGTACAAGACAAGAAAATAAAATGATTATGTGGGCTTAAAGTGAAAAATATGAGAGCATGCAAGCAGGTCTAAAGAAAGTTCAAGATTTGAGCCTCTCCAAGTCCAGTACCCAACGGGCCCAAAATCCATATTATAATTTAGGGTTTAGTTAAGTTTTTATTTTATAAAAAAAGGAGCCGGAGGCGTGAAAGGAAAAAAGGAGAAGGAAACAATTAAAATTGGAGAAGAGACATTAATTTTGTGGTGGTGGGCGGTGCAGAGGACACAAAAAACACAATTCAATTTTTGAATTCTTTTCCTCCTTTTCTCTCAAGTAGTTGGTGAGCAGAGTTCACAGCAAACAACATTCATCATTTTATTTCTTTTATACTGTTTTTTTTCTACTGTTGGTGGCGAAAAGGAAGACAACACCATATCTTTGTGTTCTTTTTGTTTACCCTTTCTTTTTGGACGTGCAGAATAGGTAAAAGAATCAACAACATTTGATTTGTTTATTTAATTTATTTACTTTTCGCTTTATTTTCTTTGTGGTTCGTGTGCAACAAGAAACAAACAATATTGCTTTTCGATGTTTCTAATTTTTTTTTAAAGTAATTATGTTTAGTTTTATTTGCTATTTATTATTATTAGTTGTTAATTTAATTATGGGCTAAGTTTATTGTATTTGTCATTGATGAACGAACCCTAGATTTAGGTTTAGTTTCTATTATTGATTGAGTTATGTTTATGCCTAATCGTGAACCTTGAATTATTTATCTTAACAATTATTGAGTGGTTTGCCATTACATTTGTCATGTTCTGAAATTATGAGTTGCGCGTGTAGTGGTTTTATCTTATTATTTGCTTGTTCTGAAATTATGACGGTTGCATGCAGTTAGGGTAAACAATTATTCGAAATTATGATACTTGAAACTGCTTCTTTAATAACCCAGATAAAGTTTGAGTTCAATTCACCAATAACGAGAGTAAGCGTGTTTGAATAGATTAGGTTATAATCGGATTAGTAGGGTTGATGGTCAATGTTAGCTCGAAATTTCTTAGAAACTCTATCAATGCAATCAATTGCACTTTTAAACGGACTAATTCTAGGGGGAGTAATTCATTGATGAATACCTTTTAATTATTTGATTCTATTCTCATAGTTAGTTATTTCGTAGTCGTTCAAAATTTCGTTATTTATTATTCCTTTTTATTTTAGTTTTAGTTATTTTGTTTACTTTGCCGTGTCAACAGTATCCAAAAATCTAAAAAAACAAAACCCCCATTTTTACTCATTTGCATTTTTTCCATTTTATTTTTGCTAGAATAATTTTAGTTGATATAAATTGCATTTTACGTTCCCTGTGGAGACGATCTTGGTCTTACCAGTTTATTGTTATACGATCGAGTAAACTTTCCTGAGAGTTTATCGGTCGATTTGGTCAAATTAGAGTTTATAAATTTAAGACTGATATTTTCGTATCAGGTGGGGTCAGCTCTAGTCCCGCTGGTGCTCGCTTCCTGTACTGCTGGCGGCGCTTTCGGACAGTCTCCGGCGATATGACCTGGCCGTCCAGAATGAAAGCACAGGGAATCCCTCGAAATACAAGGAAAATAGGTATGACCTTACTGCCCTCAACGGTAACAGTGTGGCTGCTCAAAGCATATATGACCCCGAATGACGACGGCGACATCTCTGACAGTCTCTCTCTCCAGATGAACGATCAGCCCGACTCCCTGATGGTTGGGACCCCAACCCCACACTGCTCTGACTCTGGTTGGGAGCACTAAACCGTGAAGTCTGCCCCTGACTCTGGTCCTAGCCGGACCTCCTCGATCTACGATCCCAACCCATATCTCTGGCTCTACGGGACCCCGAACCCTGTCCTGTGAACGCTGCTGCTCAGGCTGGCTCTCTCTAGGCGCCTCCCGGGGCTCTCGCCAGTAGCTAGGAGACTGCTCAGAAGTCCCCGTCCTCTGTCTATGCGCAGGAGGCTGACCCCTCTATCTCTCTATCTCTCTCTCTCCCTCACCCGGGCCATCTCTAAGGCCCTCGCAAATGTGGGAGTATCATGTAACCCAACAAACTCACGAATGTCTGATCGCAGGCCGTCTATGAAAGCATCTGCCTTTCAGATCTCTATATCAAGGTGCTGAGGTGCGAATTGTGAATACTCAATAAATCTGTCAACATACTGCTGGATAGACATATCCCCTTGTTGAAGATGCAAAAATCAACGCTCCATTTCCCGGCGCTCATCACGGGGAATGTACTGTAGCTTAAATGCCGCACGAAACTGCTCGCAAGACATAGTATATGTTGCAGACGAAGTCACAGAAGACTCAATGGACTTCCACCATTGTGAAGCCCCTCCTCTCAATAGATAGGTCACATAATCGACCATATCTCTCGGATCAACGTGGGCTACCCGGAAGGCAGTCTCAATCTCCCTTTCCCACGTCATAGCCGCGCCCGGCTCACTGCCGCCTCTGAATTAGGGTGGGGCTCCTGTCATGAAGTCCTTGAAGGACTAACCTCGCTGAGAAGATGATGATGAAGCACCTACCCCCAAGTCGTTACCGGTATCTGGCGGAGGGTCTACCCTCTGTCCTTGACCCTACTCGCGATAAAACTCTGCCAAGACTTCCCGAAGCTCTAACCTCTGGATATACTCATCCCACGCTGGTCTACCTGCGCCCTCACCCTCACCCTGATCGGCCATAACTATCTGCACAAATCGCAATAGTAAGATAACAGATAGATCACCCAGCGTCATAAGCTCTGATACCATTCGTGTAACACCCTATTTTTACACACAAATGCCACGTGAACATATAATCATAAGTCGCAATATCACAAACATGTTACAGTACACATGTCAGGGGATTAACTGAAATTACTGATAATTAAAAACTTTAATACAGAAGTCGTCACAACATGTCACATGTGTGATACAGATAGACATACACATCTCGAAGCTAGCTATCATACGCATACTAATGAAATACAATAATTTCTCAAAAGATGACATCAACATGCAATAGTTATATACACACACAGCTCTGATCCGACCTGGCTCCTACTTTGGCTGCGATCCCACTATCTGGATGCCTGAGTCACGTTAGACTCGAAAACGTAAGCTAGAAAGCTCGTGAGTACGCGAGGGTTAGACTCTGCAGATATAGCACATAACATACACAACACATATAGCTCAACACATAACACAGATACTCAGTAGCCGATGCACATCTCAGCCCAAAGGGAACGCCGTTCCCTGGCTAACAGACCGCACACAGTAGCGCTGAGCACCCAATAGGCACAGGAGCGACCTGGCAATAAACACTTCCGTATATATACAGTCTCATACTTCATGACTGGTTAGGGACAGTCAGCCTGCGCGATCACACATCGCGGACACCTGTAACTCATACACATGTAGCACGTATAGGGTAGATAAAATCATACCTGTGCGCCAGATATCTGTCTCATACACATATCATAAACACATAACGACTCGTAAAATATACGAGCGTTTTGAAGGAACTCGAGTACTCACCAATACACAAAATCACTTGCAATGCAGAATTCTATCACGGCTCGGTACGCTGTTGGCTCGAACCTGTAAACATAACGGATCCCAAAACATTAACACAAACGCAACTGATAAGCAATATAAACCTGAACACAAACATCATAACCGAACCCAACCCAAAACACAACCCCAAAACACGATTGTTACAGCCGGACCGAACCCAATTAACGACCCCAAATAACCCCGAAGACCCAAACAGAATCCGGCCCAAACACAGGCATCGTAGCCCGCGCTCCGGCTCCCATCGCGGCCGCGCTCGGCCCAACCGCGACCCCTCGATGGCTCCTTCTTCTCTGTTCGTCGTTGATGGCAGGACCAGAGGTATCTACACCTCTAAACTCGAGTTTTAGCAGCCAAAAATACACAACTCATATATATAACAGACCCACAAACTTAATACCCATCACCCATAATTTCAGCACACGTATATACGAATTTGACCCTAAAATCCCTAAATTCTTACCTCTTGGTTGCTTTAATACACAAAGAAGATGATGATAGAAATTCCACAGCCCCAAACCTTGGATCCCTTGTTGTCCAACTCACGTACACACACACACACACGAATATTGGTTCTGTTTTTTTAAAAGGATAAGGAAGGAAAAGATTTCAAGGATTGCTCACATATATACGCTTTCTAAAAATAGAAAGCCCAAACCCGATAAATCCAAATTCGATACCACATTTTCACTATTTATATCAATTTAATTCATTTAACACCGTGATCTCATTATTATTATTAATCCGGTAAAATAATAATCTGGTGCCACGTATCTCGGTCCCGACACGTATAATCCACTAAACGGGACTCTATTGGACCAACGCAATATTAATAAATTAATTATCCACTAAAATAAATACACGTTCCAGGTCGAAAGTCCGGATGTTACATTTTAGATGTCTAAGTAAAGTTACAAAAATATATTTAAACTATTATCTATGATAGAGAAATTAAAACTTAATATAAATCATCACTATTATTATTCATTAGATGGACCCAGTTCTGTTTTAGACATTTAAGTAAAATTAACTAATTATCATAACTATTATTTATGAAAGGTTAATTGAAAGGAATTAATTAATTGATACAAAAATTTATCATCAACATTTATTATATACAAGTTTACTATTATTATAACTACTATTTATGAAAGTAAATTGAAAGAAATTAATTAATTGATACAAAAAGTTATGATCAACATTTATTATATAAAAATTTATTATTATTATAACTATAATTTATGAAAGGTAAATTGAAAGAATTTAATTAATTGATACAAAGATTTATAATCAACATTTATTATATAAGATTTTGTTATTAATCAGTATTAAAATTTTGAAATGTTGTTAGAGTGGTCAAATTAATAAATTAATCAATGTAATAGTTTACTATAAATGACATGATATGAAAAAGATGATAAAAATAAAGATAAATTGACCACCAAAATGATTGCTTATTATAGGTTTTTTCACATCTAAATGATATTAAAACGCACAACTAATATCTTTTGTATATACCCAATATCATCATGCTATAATGCTATATTTCATAGTGCCCCTGTATATTAATCCATGTATATCTTAAACACTTAAACATATGTTAAACATACAACCGAAAGAGCAACAATGATAAAAAAAAACATGCAACAATTGTAAGTACCATAACAATTTTTCAATTCTTTAAATTTCCAACATAATTAGCAAGCACATTCAAAAATTTAGTGACATGTATACTTTAAAATCCCCATGATGTAGGATGCATCTATCCATCAAAAATACAAAAAACAAACCAATAAAATTGTATATAAAAATTAAAAAAACTCATAAATTTATGAGATATAAGATATGAGTTTATACATATTGGATTTGAAGAAGAGTAGAGTAGTAAATATTACACCATGAGAAATCGACAAATATCTGTCATGTGTTTGTGATCTTCATTTATTACATCGGTTCTTTGTCACCTTTAACAAAGGTGCATATATATAGATTTAGGTTCAAGTGAGTACCACCTCTCTCTCTCTTTCTCTCTCTCTATATATATATATATATATATGTATGTATATATATATATATATATATATATATATATATATATATGTATGTATGTATATATATGTATGTATGTATATATATGTATGTATGTATATATATATATATATATATATATATATATATATATATATATATATATATATATATATATATATATATATATATATATATATATATATATATATATATATATATATAGGCTAACAATGAAGGAGATCGATGAATGAATTTTGTAATTAGGGTGGGTTAATATTGATGGTATGTAACTTATTTTTATTTTCAATTGAAAAGACAAACATTAAACACTAATTAAAGTGATTTCAATGACTACATATACGATTCTTTGATTTAAAAATCAATGACAATTTAGGAAGTAAACCTAAAAAATGAGGATACGTATCTATTGAATCTTGTGTGATGATAATATGTAATTGAGTTTATTATGTAAAAACCAACATGTTTTCACATTTTTTGCGTTTTCGTTCCTCCATGTTATTTTTTTTAAAAAAGTCTTCAAGTTAATTTTTTATTTTTGATTTAGTGAAAAATGAACATTAGAATCCGGTTTTCAGTCTCTAATTAGAGAATCAATATAACCTATCCAAACTCAAGTTTTATTTACTTAATTACAAATCAATGTTCATATCTGTTTTTAAAGCATTTTAAATTGAAAATCAAGAAAAGAAACAAAAGTCCGTTGCAAATCTCTCCCAAAGTACCAGTCTTTGCGACGGATTTGTGTCGGCAAATTTGCGATGGATTTGCGTCGGGAGTTTTTGCGATGGATTTTTGTAAAAAAATTTTATTTATTATTTTATTAATATTTTTCGTCAGAATTGCGACGGATTTTGCGATGAACTTTTTTTCTCTCGCAAAACAATCGCTGGTCGGTCACAAATTAGTATTTTATTTGCAATGGATTTTGTCGGTCGCAAAATATTTCTGCCGGTCGCAAATCTGTCACAAATGGGTCAAAGTTTGCAAATTTTCGTCGAAAAAGCCACCTTTTGTATTAGTGTAAATCCCAGGTTTACTAATTAAAACCGGGGTCTAATAGTCAAATTCCACAAAATAAAAAAAAAACATTAAGGGACGAAAACGCAAAAATCGTAAAAGCATATTGGTATTTTGCGTAATAAACCATATATAATATATGTATATGTACTATCTAAAACTAAATGAAATATATCAATTTAATTATTTACTTTATCTTAATTTAACTAATTATGAAAATCCACAATTGTTGTATTGTTATTCTATGTCTTAATTTCTTTTTTTGATATGATGATTTGTTTTAGATGTCTAAGTAAAGTTAAAAAACTATATTTAAATTATTATCAATGATAGAAAAATTAAAATTTAATATAAATCATCACTAATATTATTGATTAGAAGGACCCAATTATATTTTAGATTTTTAAGTAAAATTAACTAATTATCATAACTATTATTTATGAAAGGTTAATTAAAAAAAAAATTAATTAATTGGTATAAAAATTTACTATCAACATTTATTATATAAAGGTTTATGATTATTATTGTGTACGAATAAATAAATTATTTAATAATTTCTTACAGGTATACCTATTACTTGTTTTAATATGATGATTTGTTTTAGATGTCTAAGTAAAGTTACAAAATTATATTAAAACTAATTTTCTATGATAGAGAAATTAAAATTTAATATAAATTATCACTAATATTATTGATTAGATGGACCCAATTATGTTTTAGATATTTAATTAAAATTAACTAATCATCATAACTATTATTTATGAAATGTAAATTGAAAGAAATTAATTAATTGGTAAAAAAATTTACTATCAACATTTATTATTTAAATTATTATTATTATTATTATTATTATTATTATTATTATTATTATTATTATTATTATTATTATTATTATTATTATTATTTACAAATAAAAAAATGATTTAACAATTTATTACATGTATACCTATTACTTTTTTTTATATGATGATTTGTTTTAGATGTCTAAGTAAAGTTATAAAAATATATTTAAACTATTATCTATGATAGAGAAATTATAATATAATATAAATCATCACTAATATTATTCATTGGATGGACCTAATTATGTGTTAGATATTTAAGTAAATATAACAAATTATCATAACTATTATTTAGGAAAGATAAATCGAAAGAAATTAATAAAATTGGTACAAAATATTACTATCAACATTTATTATATAAAAGTTTATTATTATTATTATTTACAAATAAGTAAATTATATAATAATTTTTTTACCTCTTTACCTATTATTTTTTTTTTGATATGATGATTTGTTTTAGATGTCTAAGTAAAGTTACACAAATATACTTTAAATATTTTCTATGAAAGAGAAATTAAAACTTAATATAAATAATCACTAATATAATTCATTGGATGGACCCAATTCTGTTTTAGATATTTAAGTAAAATTAAATAATTATCATAACTATTATTTATGAAAGGTAAACTGAAATAAATTAATTAATTGATACTAAATTTTATCATCAACATTTATTATATAAAAGTTTATTATTATTAGGGTTAAAGTCGTACAAATGCAACATACTTTTCTCAATTTACCTAAATCACTAATTAACTTTTATTTTTTACCGGATGGTTGTTGTACTCCAAAATAACTTGTCGATATGGTACGTGCAATCGGTAACTATGTCGATATGCCAGTTTTTGCTGATTCAAATGACAACATGTCAGGTTTTTAATGACATGATGCTTACGTGGATTTACAATATCAACATAGTTACTGGTTACACGTATCATATCGACAGGTTATTTTGGAGTACAACGTGGATTTACGTGGATTTTGATCTATATAAATAATTTACAAAATCCGCATAAGCATATAGATCATTTTCATACTTCTAAAAACACACATATAAGATCATTACCGGTAGAACTGGTAATCAAATATACCATCTCAACAATAAATTTTAAGTAGAAGTACCAATTAGATAGAAAATAACTAGATTAGTCATTTGAGTAATTTCCATACATTTGTATGACTTTAACCCTTATTATTATTATAACTATTATTTATGAAAGGTAAATTGAAAGAAATTAATTAATTGATACAAAAATTTATAATCAACATTTATTATATAAAACTTTTTTTTTATTATAACTATTAATTATGAAAGGTAAATTGAAAGAAATTAATTAATTGACACAAAACTTTATTATCAACATTTATTATATAAAAGTTTATTATTATTTGGTATTAAAATTTTAAAATGTTATTAGAGTGCTCAAATTAATAAATTAATCAATGTAAAAGTTTACTATAAATGACATGATATGAAAAAGATGATAAAAATAAAGATAATTTAGCCACCAAAATGATTGCTTAATATTGGTTTTTTCACAACTAAATGATATTAAAACACATAACTAATATCTTTTGTATATACTCAATATCATCATGCTCTAATTTTACGTTTCATAGTGCCCCTGCATACTAATCCATGTATATCTTAAACACTTAAACATATGTAAAACATACAACCGAAAGAGAAACAATTGATAAAGAAGCATACAACAATTAATGACATGAGTATCTTAACAATTTTTGAATTCTTTAAATATCCAACATAATTAGCAAGCACATTCAAAAACTAGTGACTTGTATACATTAAAATCCCCATGAGGTATGATGCATCTATCCATCAAAAATATAAAACAACAAAGCAATAAAATTGTGTTTAAAAATTAAAAAAAACTCATAAACTTATGAGATAAATGATATAAATTTGTACATATTGGATTTGAAGAAGAGTAGAGTAGTAAATATTACACCATGAGAAACCGACATCTGTCATGCGTTTGTGAACTTCATTTTTTACATCGAATCTTTGTCACCTCTAACAAACGTCTTTATATAGGCCAACAATGAAGGAGATGAAATGAATTTTGTTATTAAGGTGGGTTAATATTGATAATAAATTGGTTTGTAACTTATTTTTATTTTCAATTGAAAAGACAAACATTAATCACTAATTAAAGTGATTTCAATAACTACATAATTGATTCTTTAATTTAAAAATCAATAACTATTTAGTAAGTAAACCTAAAGAATGAGGATACATATCTATTGAATTTTATGTGATGATAATATATAATTGAGTTTATTATGAAATAAATCCTCATGTTTTCACGTGTTTTTGCGTTTTTTTGTCTCTCCATGTTATTTTTTCATAAAAGTCATCAAGTTAATTTTTTTTCTTTTTGGGTTAGTAAAAAATGAATATTAGAACCCGGTTTTTCAGTCTCTAAAACCCCAGTTTAGTAATTAAATCTGAGGCCTAATAGTCAAATTCCACAAACTAAAAAAAACATTGAGGGAAAAAAACGTAAAAATCGTAAAATTATGTTGGTTTTTTGCGTAATAAACCCTATATAATATATGTATATGTACTATCTAAAACTAAATAAAATATATTAATTTAATTATTTACTTTATCTTAATGGAACTATTTAAATGAAAATCCACAGTTGTGTATTGTTTTTTGTTAGATCTTATTTTAATTGATGAAATAAAATAAGTCTAGGGTGTAAATTGTAAATAGTTCATAGTTCTTTTTTGGTATAAATATAATGTTGACTTTTGTAATTGAGAGAACTGATAGATTCATTTTGTAAATTGCACGGAAATCATTTAGAGGATTTTAGGGCTACAGTGGTCGAACAATTCAATATCATCTCTCTGTAATCATCTTTGCAAATCAATCATTCAGATTGTTGTTATATTGTGTTCTTAATTGTTTTAGATTGATTATTGATTGATTATATAGGAATTACAATTGGTATCAGAGCTGTAGGAATGATTTTTTGATTGAAAATATTGCAAGACTGTCACTGTTCTATCCATTTTTTTCAGAAATTGAAAATTCGAGTAGGGTTTTTGATTCTGTTGATCTTAGTTGTTGAAATTTGGATCGAAGGAAGGTATTTGCAAATCGATCAATTTGATCATAAGCTTAAACTGTAATTCAAAACACTTAAAAAGATTCAGTGATTTTTCAGAAAATTCGAAAACCCATGTGTTCTTCGTTGTTCAAGTGAAAAATAAAGGGGTTTAATCTGTATTTGGTCCAAGTGATTTCAGAAAAAGTGTTTGAAATCAAAAACCTTACCTTCGATATCAAGGAGGAATTAATTGAAGCATTTTTACAAAATTGATTGAATTCTTGACTTGAAATTTCTGAAAAACTAAGAAAACTCGAATATCACATTGTTCTTGTTGCAATCGAGTTGACAACACTTTTTAATCAAGTTGAACGAAGTTACAGTCGAGTTGATCATTGGGTTCAATCGAGTTGATCACAGATACAATCAAGTCGAAAAGTGATTCATTCGAGTTGACTTGAAGTTTTATTCGAGATGACTAGAAGGCTCATTCGAGTTGCCCCATATTCAATCGAGTTGGGAACATTTTATAATCGAGTTTTTCAAAACAATTTTCTGGATTTCAATTTTAATTCGAGTTTACTCAATCATTAGTCAAAGTCAATCGAGTTTACTAGAAATTCCATTCGAGTTTACTCTCACATTCATTCGAGTTTATTGAAATTTGATTCTAGTTTATTGGCATTTGATTCGAGTTGACTTCCTTTTGATCCGAGTTGACTATCATTTGACTCGAGTTGACTCACACTTGATTCGAGTTTTATAGAAGGTCAATTCGAGTTTCATTATTCTTCTATTTGACTGATTTTTCTAGATTCGAGTTGAGTACATTCATTGTTCGAGTTTTTCACACTCATTGATCGAGTTGATCTATTCGATATTGGAGTTGTTCACCTTCATTGATCTAGTTTCAGTGCATAATCATTAAAGTTTGATCAAATTTCATTAAAGTTTGATCAACTGTTCAAATATAATCAAAATCTCATTTTAAAGATCTTGGAAGATTCCTGTAATTCAGTCACCATGTCCAAAGACGCACTTGCAATGGCGTCTGAAACAAAACCTCCAATTCTGTATCGAGGAGAATATGTACAATGGACGGAAAGATTTTTTGAGTTCATCAGTTTCCACACCCTATCTGATGAGATGTTAAAGTCACTTTCTGACGGACCGACTGTGTTTCTTGAAACAATACCTGCTGTACCCACCGGCAACCCTCCAATACCTGAAAGAACTTGGAGGTCACTAACCTAACAGAGGCACAAAAGCGTAGAAAACTGGGGGACAAGACAGCTAGAAAATTGTTGCTGATATCCATCCCAAATGACATATACACCTGTCTAACAAACACCAAAACAGCCAAATCCATCTGGGATAAGGTTTGTAAGTTGATGAAGGGATCAGACCAGGCAGCAACAAACAGAGCCCGAAACAACTTAATGACATTCAAGAACTATGAGCTAGAGAAGGGGAATTGCTGGAGAATACATACTTGAGGTTTGTCAGCTTAGTAAGTGAAATGAAGAGGTTCGGTGTCACAAAATCCAACTTAGACATCTATGTTAAATTCCTGAACATACTTAATCCAGAATGGGAAAAGTGCGCAATGATCATTCAACAGACAAAATATATTGAGGACATGGACTTTCATATGGTGTTTGAAAACCTTAACAACTATCAGGAAGTTGTTTTAAGGAAGATGTCCGGAAAGAAGAAAGTTGAAAAAGAAACCATTGATCCTTTAGCATTATTGGCAGACAAGAAATACAAGTACAAGCTAAAGAAGGAAAAAAGTTATAAGCAGCAGTTAATCTGAATCAGACTCATCGGATTCCTCAGCTGATTCTGAAATTGAGGAAATGAAGAAACAAACGGCCTTACTGACAAAGGCATTTCAAAAGAAGTTTTACCGGAAACCTACCAACAACAAGATGAGATACAAAACAGGCTCACGAAAGTTTGATAAGAAGGAGAGATATGACAAATTAGGTGAAAGCAGCGGAAAGAAAGCTGACAAATATGATAAATCTGAAAAGTAAGCTAAGAAGGACTCAGAGCAAAAATGCTACAACTGTGGCAAGCCGGGTCACTATGCTCGAGAATGCAGAATGCCTGTAGTGAAAATTTTAAATACTACACAAGAAAGGCACTTCTAGCAAAGGAAAAGGAAGCTGGCAAAGCTCTAATGGCTAAAGATGATCATTGGCTTCAACTATCTGAGGATGAAGACATCTTAGATGAAGATGCACAAATCTGTTTATATGTAGAAGCTTTTAACGAATCAGAACTTAGTGAGTCTGCGATGGTAGCAGAAGATGAAGTTTGGATATGGTTGATGGATGAGGAGAATGAAGAAAAAGAAGAGTCAGATGAGGAACTGAATGAAGAAGTAGCAATGGTGGCAACAGGAGATGCTAGCGGCAGCAAGGATAGAGAAAGTGATGAATCAGATTCAGATAAATTAGAGAGTTCAGAGACAGCTGAGATACAAACTAACTCTGAATCTGAAAATGATGGCTCCTGTATGCCTGAACAAAAACTGATGCAAACGACTTTCATGCTAAAGAAATTTGAAAAATCTTTAAAAGCCGAAAAGAAAAATGTCCATTCCTTGGAAAACAAGCTAAATCAAGAACATGCGTTAGTGTTGGATTTTTCCAAGGATAAGGCATTAGCGTTACGAGCTGTGTCAGATTTACAAGATAAAACAAATGATCTTCAAAGTCAAATCCAGAAACTGAATAGCAATATATCTGACCTAACAGAAAAATTGAATTTGGCTGAATTAGAAGCATCAAGTTATTCTGTAAAATATAATGCCATTTTTTAATGAAAGAACAAAACTTTAGGAGAAAATTAAATCATTGGAAGATGAGTTTATCAAACGAGGTCAAACTATCTAACGATATATTTAAATCAACCTAAAGATACCGAATTTTATAATTCTAAATCAGGTATAGGTTGGAATAATCCTAAATATCTGACAAAAGCTATTTCAAATTCACCTACTTTGTATGATGTCAGATACATGAATTTAGGATTACAAATGATGTTTATGAAAGCATCAGATGAAATAGCATCAAATGAAGATTCAAAAAGGTTAAGATCTGATAAAATGCAAAATTCTGTTGATTTTAACAGATTAAATGAATCTTATCAAAATTCTTGCATTTATGAGGAGTATATTCAGACATATTCTAACAAAGATTTATCTGAAAATACCACTCATTCTCAAAAACTATATTTACCAGCTTCAATTCTTGAAAAGATGAACTCTGATCTTGAATTGAAAATCAAAAATTTTAAGACTGAAAATCAAAATCTTAAGGCTTAAATTAAATCATTAGAACTAAAGTTGCAAAAACACCCTGAAAACAAATTACAATCAGATCAAACACATTCAATACAACTTCATTCTATTAATTCTGAAAAAGATTTTGATCTGTATATGAACTCAGACTTTAACTCACTGGAAGAAATGTTTGTTAAAATAGATGAATTGTCAAACCATTACATGACAAACAACTTGATAAACCTAAACAACCTGTTAGAATTTTGCAAAGAATATCTACAGATTCAAAGGAATCATCAGAACATTCACCAATTTTACAACCGAAAAAGGAGAAAACAAAAGTTCCTTTTGTGACTCCTACTTGTGAAAAATGTGAATCATCTTCCTCAAGGGACTCTATTGCACAAAAGGTCCAAAATTCCAAAGGTAAGAGACTTTTACAGGAGAAACAAATTTCTAAAATCACTAAATCTCGTGTTTCTTGTGTGTCAGATAATATTGTGAGAGGTTCTCGGAAGAAAGAATGGAGAAAGAAGCAGCGAGAAAAGAAAAACAAGAATATAAGACAAGAGTGGAGAGTCAAAGAAACTATTGTTACAGATAGGATTAGACAATTTGAAAAATCTGTCTGTAATAATTTTACTAATAAACGATGTACTAAATACTCTCGAACTGCCTTAATTGCTTTAAATTCTGCTTCTTGTAATCCATTGAATGCTAAATCTGATAAGTTCATATGGCTACCAAAGAAAAAGGATCCCTCTTTTAAACAGAAAAAGGTTCCAAAGTAGCAAATTTTAAAATCAGTTCCACATCAAACTGTACAAAAATGGATACCGAAACGTACTATTAAAAAGTGGGTTCCTAAATTAAAAGAAATATCTGATGAGAAGATGAATATCAAACCACATGATTTACCGAAATCAAAAGTACCCAACTATAAGTGGGTACCTCACATTTTATTTCATCTTATAGGTAAATCATGTGTGGTACCTTGACTCCGGCTGCTCAAAGCACATGACCGAAAGAAACTCTCACTAACTTTGTTGATAAGTTCTATGGGACGGTCCGTTTCGGGAATGATCAATTCTGTCTGATCAAAGGATATGGGAGTCTTGCGTACTACAAGATAACAATTCAAAAAAATCTTCTACGTTGACGGTCTCGATCACAATCTGTTCAGCATTGGACAACTCTGCGACAAAGGATTAGAGGTCAATTTCAAAGCAAATCGGTGCAACATAAGATCTGGAGAAGGAAACGAAATCCTTGCAGGGAATAGGAAAATTAATGTGTACTCAATAGACCTAGCATCAATAAATCTTAATAAAGAGGTTTGCTTAATGTCAAAAGCAACATCTAAAATCTCTTGGCTATAACATCGTCGCCTTTCTTACATGAATTTCAAAGAGTTAACCAACCCTGCAAAAGGTGGGTTAGTCAAAGGGCTACCAACTCTCAGGTTTCAAAAAGAGTAGTTGTGCGCAGCCTGTAAAAAAAAGGAAAGATGGTTAAAGCATCTCACAAGTCCAAAACTGATCACTCGTCAACGATAGCATTGGATTTGCTTCATATGGACTTGTGTGGACCAATGAGAGTACATGGTATAAACAAGAAAAGATATGTGTTTGTTATAGTCGATGACTACTCCAGATACACATGGGTATGTTTCCTGCGTTCCAAATCTGATGCTACCGAGATAATAATCGACTTCATTCGCAGAATTCAAGTCAAGTTGTAGCTCTTCAGTTCAAACCATCAGATCAGATAATGGGACAAAATTTAAGAACAAATCTCTCGAGTCGTTTCTAAATTCTGTAGGAATAACTCATCAGTTCTCAGCAGCTCACACTTCACAGCAAAATGGTGTAGTTGAACGAAGAAATCGCACCCTAGTGGAATCTGCAAGAACGATGCTGGCATATTCAAACTCTCCGTTATTCCTTTGGGCTGAAGCTGTAGCAACGGCTTGTTTTACGCACAACGGATCCATAATCAACAAAATATTCGGAAAGACTCCGTACGAATTAATAAACAAACGAGTACCTAATGTCAAATTTTTCCATGTCTTTGGATGCAGGTGTTTCATACTATATGACAAAGACAATCTGGGAAAATTTAGTCAAAAAGCTGATGAAGGCATCTTCATTGGTTATTCGAAGGAGTCTGTAGCCTTCCGAGTATATAATAAGAGGACCAAGATCAATGAAAGTGTAAATGTCAAATTCGATGAAGGCGTTGTAATGGTTTCTGAACATACCAGTTTAGGACCCGATCTTTACAAGCCGACTTCTATGAAGTCCTCTGAACAGAGTGCAGAAAATTCTGATTTAAATAAACTGTTCGAGAATTTTTATGAAGACTACTTTGAACAGCCCAAACCTAATGTTTCAAATTTGGTGCCTGACAGGATTACTGAAGATCCAGTCGTAGTCTCAGATTATTCTCACCAACCTATTTCAGAAGAAACTGAAGAAGCTTCAACGACAGACGTACACTTACCAGTGGACAGTGTACCATCCATTCAACCTCCAGTATCTTTCGAAACCCCCTTACTTTCTGAAAATTCAAAACCCCGATCGCAATAGATATACCATCAACTTCATAAGCTAACCCCCGAATTCCTTATCTAGACTTAAACCCCAATCAAGATCAACTTCAACCTTACCCACATACCTTTAAGTGGACAAGGAATCACCCAACTAAAAACATCATAGGTGATCCTTCAGCTTTAGTCAAAACCAGAAGAGCAACCATAAATAAGTGCTTATTTTCAAACTTTCTGAGCAAAATTAAGCCAAAGAATGTTAAAGAAGCTCTTCTAGATGTTGATTAGATTGTGGCTATGCAAGTAGAGTTGAATCAATTTGAAAGGTTGAAGGTCTGGAGATTGGTGGAGCGACCAAAAGACAAATCAATCATTGACAGGAAGTGGGTTTTCAAGAATAAGAAGGATGAACATGGTGTCATCATTCGTAACAAGGCTCGCCTCGTCGCCAAAGGATAGAGTCAACAAGAAGGGATTGATTAAGATGAAACATTCGCTCCAGTTGCAAGAATAGAAGCTATTAGGATGTTTTTGGCTTTTGCAGCTCATAAAAACTTTATAATTTATCAAATGGATGTAAAAATTGCGTTTTTAAAAGGAGGAACTAACAGACGAAGTATATACATATCAGCCCGAAGGGTTTTAAATCCTTCAAAGCCTGATCATGTATACATTTTGGATAAATCCCTGTACGACCTTAAACAAGCACCTCATGCTTGATATGATGCACTTTCAACATATTTGTTGAAATGTGGATTTAACAAAGGTACAGTGGATACAACCCAGTTTATAAAACGTCAGGGTCCAGATATTATACTTATTCAAATATATGTAGATGATATAATATTTGGGTCTACAAATCTAGAATTTTGCAAGAAATTTGCTTTCTTAATGTCTCAGAAATTTAAAATGAGCATGATGGGAGAAATCAATTTTTTCTTAGGTTTACAAGTGAAACAAACTGACTGACGGAATTTTCATCAATCAGTCCAAATATATCCAGGTCATGTTAAAGAAATTTAACATGGTAAATAGTACTCCCATGAAAACTCCCATGGCTCCGGATTCAAAATTCATACTCGATGAGGACATTTCAGGGAAACCTGTAGATGTAACTCATTATTGAGGCATTATTGGGTCATTAATGTATTTAACTGCAAGTAGACCTGATATTATATTTGCTACATGTGTTTGTGCTAGATATATGGCACATTCGAAAGAATCACATTTGGCTGCTGCCAAAAGAATCTTAAGATATCTAAAGGGAACACCAAATCTTGGTTTGTGGTATGCCAGGGAATCATCATTCACCTTAACTGCCTTTTCTGATGCTGATCACGCAGGTGATAAAATGGACAGAAAAAGCACATCAGGAGCAGTCCAATTCCTAGGTGACAAACCCGTCTGCTGGTCATCCAAGAAACAACACTGTGTTACACTATCTACAGCCGAAGCTAAATATGTTGTTGTATCGTCGTGCTGTTCTCAAGTGTTGTGGATGAAGAGCCAACTCAGAGACTACTGGTTTACACCATAAATGATTCCAATCTATTGTGATTCTCAAAGTGCAATAGCCATAACTTCTAATCCGGGGCAACATTCTAAAACCAAACACATCGACATCCGGTATCATTTTATTGAAGATCATGTAGATAATGGTAATATAGAATTATATTTTGTACCTACTGAATATCAGTTAGCTGACTTGTTTACCAAAGCCTTAGATGAAAAACGTTTTAATTTTTTGGTATACAAGTTGGGCATGTTGAATCGCTAGATTTAAACATTCAGTAGTTACAAATTATAATTTTAAATTAAATTTTTTATTTTGATTTACATTTTGATGTTAAACTCATTTGTATTTAAAGTTTAAATTTTTCAGAATTTAAAAGATCTGGATTGTCATGTGCAGGGGGAGCAGAAAGATATTTTTATCTGATTTTTTAGAATTCTGATAATTTTTTATCTGATTTGTTTTGGGGGAGCAGTCATTTACAAAGATATACACATCAGAGGGGGAGCTTAACTGCAAATATCAAGGGGGAGCAATTTTTAGTTGTTTCTTAAATTTTTTTTAACTCTGTTTTTAGTTGTTAAATTTTTGTTTTAGTTGTTGTCATTATAAGTTTTTTTCGTCAGTTATTTTTTTTATTTTTTAGTAAATTTTTTTAAGTGAAATGGGCTTCAAAACAAAAACCAAATTTTTTTTTATGTGAGAGTAAGTGGGCCGGGTGAACTTTAATTTGAATTTTGAAATTTCAACTATGAAGTTGAAATTCTAATCTCAAATTCATTTTTTACAAACTCTTGCCACTGTTCACCTCCTTCACCGACCCTCTCATCTCACTTTCTTCATCACGAAGTAACCTCAAGAAACTCATAGATTTCAGATTTTCAACATTAGATTTTAAAACTGTAAGTCCATTTCATAATTTCATGTATTTTTTTTTCAGTTTTATATGTTTTGTTTTAGTTTCTATAATCGAATATTCGGCTATATGTGTGTGTTCGTATGAACATCAGTGTGTGTTAATGGGTTTAGTCATTTGTTGGAGTTCATATGAAATTAAGTGTGTGTTTACCTGCGGATTACTATCTTGAACTTGAATCTCAAATTTCAAGTTTCATTTCCAAGCACACCGACATTAATTTTGAATTTCCAAGATTCAAAATATTCGAGTTCATAAAACCTGAAAAGTGAGATTTTTGAAATGATTTGATTGTTTCTGAACAAAAGTTCAGTAAACAAATGTTATTTGAAATCAATTTTCAAGTAGGACTCAAGTTTTTAATAAGTGAAAAAGTCCATGGATTGAAAGTTTTGAAATTTCAGTGTAAGATGGACTTCGAAATATTTTTCAACATTTTCTCGATTAACATTGTAATCGAGAATATTTCAAGTTCCATGTGAGTTGAGTGAAGCACCACTCGAGAAACAGTTAGTTTCATTTGAGTTGGATGCTTTTTGATTCGAGAAAATGTGTTGTGTTATTCAAGTTGGTTCATGTTCAGGATTTAGAAAATTTTTAAAATTACCCTCGATAACATAACAGATTCGAGTCATTTCAAGTTTCATTCGAGTTGGATCCATATATCATTCGAGTCCACTCATGTTCCAATCGAGGTGAACTTATAGTTAGTTCGAGAAATTCATATTGATGATCGAGTTGAGTAGTGTATAGGACTTGGAAAAATTTCAATCAAAGTCTCGATAATTACTTACATTCGAGAAATCAATTAAGTTCATTCGAGTTGAGTTGTTTATAATTTAAGAAAAACTTAACTTCATTCGAGTTGATTCTTTAATTCATTTGAGGAAGTCCTTCATTATTGGGGTTCTATACATGTGTCTATCGAGTTGGGTCCTTCATTATCCGAGAAACATTATGTTTCATCCGAGTTTTATACTTAAGTTTGTACAAAATTTTCTAAGTGTTGGGAATTTTTCTAAGAAAAATTTCTCATTTTTCGAGAAATTTTTTAAATCTGTGTTTTTCTAACATTGGACTCTAAACTATTGACTTTAGAATCCTATCAATAATATTTTAATATTATTGTCTAGAATCCCAATGATTTAAACTGAAAACACATATTTTTCTAATTTCTAGCAAAATGTTTTATTTTTCTATTTGCAGGATTTCATTTGATTTTCTGTCGATTCTAAGATGTTTATTATTTTTCACAGTTTTCAAATGACATCACCAGCTCAATCCCAACTCTCAAATTCATCTGATTCTCATTCATCATCAAATCACACCCTTGTTTCAAAACCAGTAAAATCCGCCTTAGTCACCCGACCTTCACCTTCCACTCTCATTCCAGATAATCAACTTGTTAAACCGAAATATTTCCTACCATTTTGTGATAACAACCATCACCTTGATACTAAATTCATAAAAGTCAGCCACCCGATTATCATAAACATTTTAAAGGTCTTCCTTTAGGATATCTACTCCAATACAAACCGTCGATTCCCCAGGTCTATCTTCAACAATTTTGGCACACTGTCAAGTTTGTCCCAGCTGATGGTAACCATCACTTTAAGGTTACCATCGATCAATTTAAGACAAAGATTACCTTAGCCAGATTGAGACATAATCTATTTCTTCCACGTCGCATCGATACCGTGAATTTCCGAGAGCTAGCCGATTTCGAGGATTTTTTATCCGATGACGAATTAGTACATGATCTGATCTGTCTGGGGTATTCAAAACCATTACCAAAGAGTTCTAAGTTCCATAGAAATGGACTTAATGGCGAATGGTACACACTTTTTGGCATCATAAACCGATGCATGACGTCAAAACATACTGGGATTGACAGATGTAGCATTCACTGTCTTAGAATGTTTCATGGAATCGCATTCAACAAACACTATGATTACGCGCAATAAATCTGGGAAGATCTGAAGGAGGTCGTGTTAGAAAACGACAAATAGATCACGAAAGTTTGTCCCTCTTCAACGATTTACCCAAATTCTGATCAGAGGAATCTTAAGGGGAAATGAAAAAAATTCCTAAACGATCTAATGCTCAACGGTGCCCTGATTATGTCATGATGAGCTTGCATGGGTAGGATTCACAGAACGCCAACATAATGCCAAATCCTAAAGCATTATTAAAGTATGCTGATCCGGAGAGTGAGCATGTGAGGTTGTATCGCATAGATCACGCTTCTGTAGAAACCCAAGAACCGGGTTCTCTTAACCAGGGAGCTGTAGGTGAGGAGGAACTTCAGCATGGGGCAGAAGTTCAGCGAAGCCAAGCAGTGACTGAGGGAGTAGTAGTACAAGTGAGGGGTGGTGAGGGAGAAGCAACCAGCTCAGCAACTGAACGAACTCTATCAAATATTGTTGAGGGAGCTGCAGAAGGAGATGATGATGATAATGATGATGATGATGAGGGAGGAAATGATCCAAATGAGGGAGGTGCATGATTGATCGATATTGTTGAGATAGCTAGACAGAGTGTGAGGGAGGTTCCTAGCCCAGAAAGTCGGGATCAAACCACATCTACTGTTAGCTCCCAACAGGGGGTTAACATTGAAATAGTCAGCATCCCACTAACATCTGCACACCCCACCAGCCACTCAGTCTCCTCCCAACAGGAGACTGTTTCAATTTCTCACTGGGATGAAACACATTTGCTATCCAAAAATCCTTTGGATTTTATGGATATTGAAATAAGTACACATCTGCCCGGGTGTACGACTTCGTTTGATGCACAGAGTATAGAACCTATACACCTTAGGACACTCGAGTCCGCTTCATGTGTTGAAGTGAGTGCAGCTGAACTTCGTGTCACTGCCGGAACAACCTCAGTCACGGAAGCATTTTTTGCTCCGTCACTTGAAGAGGTTGGAAGTCCAGTCGGAGCTACATACATGACATCTCTAAGTACTAGCCATGCAGACATTCTTTACACAAGCTCGACTGTTGTGACAAATGAAAGTCTACGTGACCAAGTGGTTAATCTTTCCCCATTTGTTACAGAATCTTCATTAAATCAAGCTTTGAGTGCAGCGGTTGCAGGAGTGAACAATTACTTAACAGCTCAGTTATCCGAAGTGATGTCTCAAATAACAAATATTCATAAATTTTTGAAGGGCAAGTCTGTAGCTGAAGAAACGGTGAAGCAAAAAGATCCAGATCAGGCTATTGAAGAGCTACGAGACTTCGTATATGACCAGTTTGATGAAATGCGAGAACGCATGATGGGGTTAGAGAGCACGGTCATCACAGCCTTGGGAAATTTATCTGAACGAGTATCTGTAGTTGAACAATCATGTAAGGCTCAAGCTTCTGCTCCAAAGCGTAAGCATGACGCTCATGACGAGCATGACGAAGACTCCGATGATGCTCCTCATGAGGGGGAGAAGAGGAGGAAGCTTGATGAGCCAAGAACTAGATTATTAATGATTACTTATCATGAAAAAGAGGTAGAAACACAAGAGAAAGGAGAAGTCGGGAGCTCTAAGGGTAAACCTGTTGATACTCAAGGTGGGCAGGAATTAATTCTTTATGAAGATGTTCCTGTTCTGTTGAGTATTTAATCAGAGTTATACAATTTTGATGAATATGACGACTCAGACGATGAAGTTCGTGAACAAATTCCGATGATTGAAGATGTAGAGAAAGTGATGGAAATTAAAGAATCTGATGATGATGATGTAATAGAATTAACGGATATTGCTGTGAGAGCAGAAAGGATAGAAGAAGAAGTATTGGTTCATGAAATTTTAAAAGATGATATACCTGTACCAACGGTTGAAAAGCCTGAGGTTACGGTACAAGTTAAAGGAGAAGAGTTTGAACCATTTCATGTGGAGAGTTCAATTCCACCGGTTGTTACGGAGCTGAATGAAGTAGAGATAATGGATAAGTTCTTCAAAGACAACATCAATTGAGGTTTGAAGCTCAAAAGATTGTGCAAAGAGAGATTAATGACATTCTGTTTATTCTTAATGAGGAAGAAGTGAGCAAGAAAAAGAAAAAGGGGTTAGAGCTTTTGTCAAAAAAATCAACTGAATATACAAGAAAAAGGAACAAATTGCCATATCTTGAAGATTATCTTGAAAACAAGATTTTTTGTAAAAGACAAGCTCCGTGTACTTTCGTGAAGCTACTCAGAGTTTTAGAGCCTAATAGACCCCATTTAGCTAACTATGCAATTTTTCTACTGAATAAAGCTCAGGAAGTTGATAAAGTCAGAAGTGAATTTCCAATTGTTGATCTGATCAATATAGAAAAGGAACATTTTGTGAAGATTTTTTATCCTACTTTCACGGTGACAAGATCTGTAACATCCCAATTTTCAATTATCTGTAATTTACAATTTTAAAGACTTAATTGTTGTACTTTTGGATGATTATTATAATTTAAGCAAATCTTGATCATATTATTAGTTAAGTAAGAAAATACAAAGTGAGGGGTATATTGTGCAAATAAGTGAAAGTGACAAATAAAAAGGGAGTTAAAGCTCATAATTTCCAATCTCACTCTCTCTCTACTCTCACGATTCTCTCTCTTTTCTCTCTCTAAAAGAAACCGTGGGTTTCTTCTTCAATTGGAAATCAAAAGCATTGAAGATCATTAAATTGGAGGCTAAGAAGTTGGATTCAAGTGGCATTTAGGGAACTATAACAACTACAAGAATCAAATTAAGGTAAACATCATTCAATAATTCGGATTTTTGATATTTTGGTTCGGTTTTTATGAAAACCGAATTCTAAGATTAGTGATGCAAATGTTTATGCATGTTATATATTATGATGGATTAGTTTAAATCGAGCATGTATGTTGTTGTATACAAAAATTCAGAATCAGATTCGAACTCTAAGTATGATATCAAGATATGTGTGTGTTTTAGTGTGTGTGTCCATCGAAACTCATAAGAAAAATGAACATATATGGGTTATTTTGGTACATAAATATGATGATATAAGTTAAATGATAGCATATAAGTTCATATTTACAATGTTAGACTCAGAAACATGCAAAAATGGTCAAAAACGTAAATCTGGAAATTTTGGAAATTTCACCAAGTATGAACTCGGTCCGGATCCATCCGAATTCGGATCCGTACCCAGTTCGGATCTGTTCATCTATTTCGGACCAGTAGCAAATTCGGACTCATGACCATTTCGGACCGCACCCCATTTCGGACCCTACCAATCCGGATCACCCATTTCGGATCATACCAAATTCGGACCAAGGACCAATTTCGGATCATTTA
Source organism: Centrapalus pauciflorus (assembly GCA_020465985.1). NCBI lineage: Eukaryota > Viridiplantae > Streptophyta > Magnoliopsida > Asterales > Asteraceae > Centrapalus > Centrapalus pauciflorus. The sequence continues at coordinate 113,051 of JAANYP010008179.1, forward strand.
TATTTCGGACCATCCGAATTCGGATGTAGTCCGAAATCAGGACCCATTTACACTTAATTTTCAGAATACAATTTTTTAGCAATTACTGACACAAATTCACTATTACACTTACATTACAGATCATTGTGGTGTTATCAAAACACACATTGATTCAGGATCAAGTCACAAAACCAATCACTGTGAGTAACAGATTGTCATTCGAACATTTATTGTTTTTGCATTCATGTTTATACATTCAATGGCATGTTCACGTTGTTCATATACTTCATTTGGCACTCGTACATGATTTGTTGTTATGATGCACACTCGTACTTGACATGTAACACACATGTAGCTTGCGTTCATTTGAAAGTGCATCTATTTACATCATGCTTGCACTGCATGATCATTACTTCATAATCTGATGCGACCTGGACTGGGGCTGACAACAGGCCACTGTCGGGGACTGATCATCCCACTCGTATCCCATCAGGTTCGGCACATCCCCGATCAGCATATTGAACTGCCAACCCATGCTTGCACTGCATGGTTTTCACACACACATTGAGGCTTACACTGCCTGTACACACATACATGGGGCTTACACTGCCCATGGTTAAGCATTGCTTGTAAAGAAATATTTGTTGTTTGCATAATCTGTTATCTCACTAAGCATTTAGCTTACTGTTGACTCACATTGTTTCAGGCAAAGGCAAAAGTGTAGCTGGACCTTCATCTTAAGCAATCAAATTCTTATCTCGGTGACCTTAGAAGCTAATTGGTACATGGACGATGTAGCTTTGGGGCTGGGAATTTGTTACTATTAAAACAATTATGATGATGTAATAGCTAGACTTAAACACTGTAGACATTTACTTTCATTGCTTTAGTGTGGATTCGCTTAACTCTGATTTAAGAACTCAATTTCAATTATTATGATACTCATTGGGTTGTTTGTCGATCCTGGTGATTGCTACAATTATATCATTAATTTATCAAGGACGTCTCAGTTTGGTATCAGAGCATTAGTTTGAGGTTTCAAGTGTCCGCGAGGACTTGGACTCAAACTTAGGTTATGATATTAGAATGAACTTCTAAGTAATGATCTGAACTAAGATAGGATTGACATGCACACGGGGAAACACAAAGGGTAACTGTAAATACTTAGGACTTACTAATAAATGTTCTAAATATAAGTTGTTATATTTCAGAACATGTCAGGAGACGATATGACTCCTCAGCAAATGTTCCAGATGATGCAAGCTCTCATGGAACAAAACAATGAACTACAATCCAAACGAATGGCTGAGCAGGCTCAGTCATTTGCTGATCAGTTAAGGGCCAGAGATGAGGGCGAGGCAAAACGTAAAGCTGATAAACGAAAGAACAAGGAACAACAACAGGACGACCAATAGGAAAGACAAGACACTGGGTCTTCTAATAGATCAAGGGGTTGTAGGTTTAAGGACTTCAAAAGTAACGGAGCTGTTACTTTTGATGGAACCGGAGATGCTGTTACAGCATTGGAATGGATCACCACCACGGAACGAACTTTCAGGATCAGCGACTGCGCTGATAAAGACATGGTCCGCTTTGCAAACGCTATGTTTGCAAGGGACGCTGTTATGTGGTGGGACGCAATGACACATGTGTTGACGATGGAGGTAGTGTCACACATGTCATGGAGCGAGTTTAAGGAAGTGTTTTCTCAACAGTACTGTCCAGCCGACGAGAATCGACGTCTCGAGGCAAAGTTCCTGAATCTGACTCAAGGAACGAAAACGGTTACACAATATGCCGTTGAGTTCACTCGATTGAGTCTGTTCGCACCCCATCAAGTAGACACAGAAGAGAGGAAGATAGCCCGGTTTGAGGCCGGACTAGATTATGAGATACACTGAACCATGAGTGGGGTTCGGTATACAACTTTTACCGGTTTACTTGAGGCTGCTCGGAATGTGGAGCAGATCGTCTTATTATCAGGATATGTCATCGGGTCAGCAGCCGCAACACCGACTCAACCGTCGCCACCAAAAAGGCAGCGGGAGTCTGGATCTTCCCGATTCTCTCCTCAATCCAATCAACAGTCATCATCACCCAAGAAGGGAAGAGCCTTTTCGGCCAGTTCAGAAATGAGAGACTGCAGGCGATGCAGAAAAGCGCACTCTGGGGAGTGCAAGACTCAGGACATGTATTGCTTCTGCTGTGGGCAGAAAGGCCATCATTGGGAGCATTGTCCATGAAAAGATGATGCATGCTACAACTGCCACAGACTTGGCCATTTCTCAAGGGACTGCCCGAAACCCCCACGAGATCAGAATGCTCAACAATCAACAGCAAGATCTTCTGTAGCTTCCACGGCTCGCAGGGATCAATCTCAAAGGGCTCCAACAAGGGCATTCCAAATCACAGCTGAAGAAGCAAAGGATGACCCGGAGGTGGTCACTGGTACGTTCTATGTTAACTCAATTCCTGCACGTATCTTGTTTGATTCCGGAGCAAATCGTTCGTTTGTCTCCACTACATTTGCTCGTCAATTTAACATGCCAACTTCCAAACTGCAATTTGTACTTGACATAGAAACTGCTAGCAATATGTTAGTAAAAGCAGACAAAGTGTATAGGAATTGTACATTATTGGTAGAAGACGTAGTATTCAATATAGATCTGATCCCTATGGAGTTCGGGGAATTCGATATCATAGTAGGCATGGACTGGTTAGTTCATAACGAGGCCCAAATCGTTTGCAAGAAAAGAATGATCAAAATCACCACTCCCGAGGGCCGAGACATTTGCATTTATGGTGATAGACACAAAGGCGACTTATGCCTTATTTCAATTGCAAAAGCCCGAAAGCACGTTGCCAAGGGTTGTTCAGCTTACTTAGCCTACGCTGTCGATGCAAAGGCTGAAGTTCAATCTCCTTCTACCGTTCCAGTCGTTTCCGAGTTTTCAGATGTCTTTCCAGAAGATATCTCGGGATTGCCACCTGATCGCCAAGTGGAATTCCGCATTGATCTCATTCCCGGAGCTGCTCCAATAGCAAAGGCTCCTTATCGACTAGCTCCTGCTGAAATGCAGGAAATGATGAAGCAGTTACAGGAGCTACTTGACAAAGGCTTTATCCGCCCAAGTTCATCTCCTTGGGGCGCTCCTGTTCTGTTCGTCAAGAAGAAGGATGGCACATTACGTATGTGCATCGACTACCGGGAACTCAACAAAGTCACAATCAAGAACAAGTATCCATTGCCCCGGATTGATGATCTCTTCGACCAGTTACAAGGCGCAAGCTACTTCTCGAAGATTGATCTTCGTTCGGGTTATCACCAACTCAGAGTACATTCTGATGACATTCCAAAGACGGCTTTCAGAACTCGTTACGGACACTACGAGTTTCTGGTAATGCCATTCGGTCTTACAAATGCACCGGCTGCTTTCATGGATCTCATGAACAGAGTCTGCCGGCCAATGCTCGACAAATCGGTCATCGTGTTCATCGATGACATTCTCATCTATTCAAAGACCGAAGAGGATCATGCAACACATCTGCGAGAATTACTAGAGTTGCTACGCAAAGAGCGACTTTATGCCAAATTCTCGAAGTGTGAGTTCTGGTTGAGGCAGGTACGTCTCAACGTTTGAAACAATTTCATGATCCTTATACTCAAACATAAATTCTTTTATTAACTTGTACCTCTTAAACAATCAATTCAGATCCAATTCTTGGGGCACGTGATATCTGGTGCTGGAATTGCTGTTGATCCTGCAAAGATCGAAGCTATCCAGAACTGGGAATCACCCCGCAACGCCTCAGAAATTCGCAGTTTTCTGGGATTGGCTGGTTACTACCGCCGATTCATCAAGGACTTTTCCAAAATCGCCGTTCCGCTTACAAAGCTTACTCGCAAGAACTCAACCTTCTTTTGGAAAGAAGAACAGCAAGAGGCATTTGGCAAACTGAAGAATCGGTTAAGTGAAGCACCAGTATTAGCCCTGCCTGAAGGGAACGAGAACTTTGTTGTCTATACAGATGCATCAGGCACGGGTTTAGGCGCTGTTCTGATGCAAAGAGGAAACGTCATAGCATACGCTTCCAGACAGCTCAAACCACATGAGAAAGATTACTCTACCCATGATCTAGAGCTGACTGCTGTGACTTTCGCTCTCAAGTTATGGAGACACTACTTGTATGGAACCAAGTGTCAGCTCTTCACCGACCACAAGAGTTTGAAATACAAATTCAGTCAGAAGGACTTGAATATGAGGCAAAGAAGGTCAATGGAGCTGATAAAAGATTACGACTGTGAGATTCTCTATCATCCAGGGAAGGCCAACGTAGTGGCCGATGCTCTAAGCCGAAAAGCATACTGCAAGGCATATTGCTATGCCTTGACTTCTACAATTTTGACCTCAACTATTATAGATGATGTTAGGGCTGCTCAGTTACAGGCCCTAAAAGAAGAGAATGTTAAAGACGAAGATATCAGAATTCAGTTGCCATTAATGCAAGATGATGGAACTGGACTAAAGGGTGTGTATGGCAGAGTGTGGGTTCCCAAGTTCGGGAACATGAGAGATGTAATTCTCGAGGAGGCTCATCAATCTAAATTCTCAATTCATCCTGGTAGCACAAAGATGTACAACGACCTAAAAGCCGATTTCTGGTGGCCAGGACTGAAAAGAGACGTTGGGCAATTTGTAGAAAGGTGCAGAACTTGTCGTCTAGTCAAAGCCGAGCACCAACAACCCTATGGTAGTATGCAACCTCTTCCTATCCCAGAATGGAAGTGGGACCATATTACCATGGATTTCGTAACCAAGCTACCTAAGACTCGTCGTCAACATGACGCCATTTGGGTCATTGTTGACCGATTAACCAAATCTGCTCACTTCATACCAATCCGAGAAACCTACTCACTGGACCGACTTGCCCAGATCTACGTAAACGAAATCGTTATTAGGCATGGTGTGCCTAAGTCTATTGTCTCCGACCGAGATAGTAGATTCACTTCTAATTTCTGGACTGCTCTGCAAAACGGTCTTGGTACTCGTATCGCAATGAGTACTGCCTATAGACCTCAATCTGATGGGCAAAGTGAAAGAACAATCCTAACTCTAGAAGACATGCTCAGAGCGTGTGTCATGGATTTGGGTGGTAACTGGGACGATCACCTCCCATTGGTTGAATTCTCCTACAACAATAGTTACCATTCCACTATCAAGATGGCACCGTTCGAGTTCCTGTATGGCAGAAAGTGTAGGACTCCAACCTGTTGGAGGGAAACAGGAGAAACTCCAATAGCCGGTCCTGCTTTGCTACAAGAAACAAATGAAAAGATCCAATTCATACGGCAGTACATGAAAACGGCACAAGATCGACAAAAGAATTATCATGATCGCCGACAAAGCGATAGAATTTCAAAAAGATGATTGGGTCTACTTGAAGGTTTCTCCAATGAAAGGAGTCACGAGATTCGTTAAGCGAGGAAAGTTATCACCACGGTTCATAGGACCCTTCAAAATACTAGAAAGAGTTGGGAATCAGTCCTATCATTTGGACTTACCGGAAGAATTGTCAAGTGTTCACCCGGTATTTCATGTGGGCTACTTAAGAAAGAGTCTGGTGCCCGAGAGGGAATCATGGACTGATCATTCAGACATTAAGATTGACGAACGGCTAAGGTTCGTTGATGAACCGGAGTGCATATTGGAGACAAAAGTCAAAAAGTTACGGAACAAAGAGATCAGGATGGTGCTGGTCAACTGGAAGCATCATCGGGGAGCTAATCACACTTGGGAATCGGAAGAAGACATGAAGACTAAGTACCCAAGTTTGTTTAGCGCAACATGACTTCGCGGATGAAGTATAGGCGTGGTGGAGCCCATGCTGTAACATCCCAATTTTAAATTATCTGTAATTTACAATTTTAAAGACTTAATTGTTGTACTTTTGGATGATTATTATAATTTAAGCAAATCTTGATCATATTATTAGTTAAGTAAGAAAATACAAAGTGAGGGGTATATTGTGCAAATAAGTGAAAGTGACAAATAAAAAGAGAGTTAAAGCTCATAATTTCCAATCTCACTCTCTCTCTACTCTCACGATTCTCTCTCTTTTCTCTCTCTAAAAGAAACCGTGGGTTTCTTCTTCAATTGGAAATCAAAAGCATTGAAGATCATTAAATTGGATGCTAAGAAGTTAGATTCAAGTGGCATTTAGGGAACTATAACAACTACAAGAATCAAATTAAGGTAAACATCATTCAATAATTCGGATTTTTGATATTTTGGTTCGGTTTTTATGAAAACCGAATTCTAAGATTAGTGATGCAAATGTTTATGCATGTTATATATTATGATGAATTAGTTTAAATCGAGCATGTATGTTGTTGTATACAAAAATTCAGAATCAGATTCGAACTCTAAGTGTGATATCAAGATATATGTGTGTGTTTTAGTGTGTGTGTCCATCGAAACTCATAAGAAAAATGAACATATATGGGTTATTTTGGTACATAAATATGATGATATAAGTTAAATGATAGCATATAAGTTCATATTTACAATGTTAGACTCAGAAACATGCAAAAATGGTCAAAAACGTAAATCTGGAAATTTTGGAAATTTCACCAAGTATGAACTCGGTCCGGATCCATCCGAATTCGGATCCGTACCCAGTTCGGATCTGTTCATCTATTTCGGACCAGTAGCAAATTCGGACTCATGACCATTTCGGACCGCACCCCATTTCGGACCCTACCAATCCGGATCACCCATTTCGGATCATACCAAATTCGGACCAAGGACTAATTTCGGATCATTTATATTTCGGACCATCCGAATTCGGATGTGGTCCGAAATCAGGACCCATTTACACTTAATTTTCAGAATACAATTTTTAAGCAATTACTGACACAAATTCACTATTACATGTAACAACTGGCCTAAAAATAAGGTATGAAACTCAAAATTAAACTAAATATAAAACTCGAATGAAGTGATATGAATCTCGAATCATAAAATCAATAAACTCGAATGGTGTTGTATGAATCTCGATGAAAGAAGTAATAAACTCGAATAATGATATAATGAAACTCGGTTAAGTAAAGATCTAAACTCGAATAACACTTTGATGAAACTCGAATAAAGAAACAATTTTCTCGGATGATGCAGTATAAAACTCGAATGATGAAGATACAAATCTCGATTTCTAAGGGATGAAACTCGAATAGAACAGTATGAACCTCGGACGATGAAACAATAAACTCGAAGGATGTTGCATGAAACTCGAATCGTGTAAGTGTAAACTCGAATAATGTTGTATGAAACTCGATTAAGTAAGTGATAAACTCGAATGTTGATGTAATAAACTCGAATAAAACTACCCAAAACTCGAATAGTTAAGCAAAAATCTCGATTGATGAAGCAAGGAAACTCGAATGATGAAGCAAGAAAACTCGAATGATGAAGCCTGAAATCTCGATCAAAACTGAACCAAACTCGAACTAAACTACATAAAACTCGATTCACACTTGAATCGAGTTTAACATTCCGGAAAATTTTCTAAGTATGTATATATATATATATATATATATATATATATATATATATATATATATATATATATATATATATATATATATATATATATATATATATATATATATATATATATATATCAGTATTTATTACTACCACATTTTTCGTGCATGCTTTTGTACTTTTATTAATATAAAAATTGAAAACCCATACTACTTATCACCCTAAAAAGTAAGTTGTCCTTTAAAGGACAACTAGATGTACTTTTGTATTATTATATTAATAAACAACATGCAACATACAATTATGAAATCGGCCACACCTTTTTTGTCAAACACTCAACCAATCCACCTTTTCACTTTTCATCATTTCACTGAAATTTTAATTACTTTATCTTTATTTTTAATAACCCTTTTCTTCTATAAATAGAAGACAAACTCATTTCACAAAAACACACCAACACACATATTCTCTCTCAAAACAAAATCGGTCAAGAAGTTCAAGTGTTCTTCAAACTTTTGTAAGTTTTTCTTATTTACTTTATTTTCCACCTTAAAAATTTATAAAACATGAAAAATTAAATATATTTACTAAAATATAATACTTGTCATTTACAACTCGGTCTTCATAATACTCGTGAAATTTTCCATGCAAAATATATGAATACCCTTTCATAATGATGCACATGCTCGTATATATATGTAGGCATTTTCGTATATATATATATAAATACATATGTACATACGTATGCATGCATGCATCAATAATGTCCTTGGAAATAAACTACTTAAAATCATTTGTGTAAATCGGAATTAATACAACAAATTATATTTTTAAATAAATTACTCGAACATAACTACAATTCAGTATCAACATATAAAATCCTACGAAATTATTTATACATCACCCCCAAGAACATAAAATATTCAAACACGTATTATGATGATATTGACCCGAACTCGTTAAAATATTAGGACGAGTCTCAACCATTCAAACAAGTGTTCAACTCAGATCCAAAAACATCATCAAAAATCAACAAGGTGAGTCTTCATAGTCCCATTTTCACATTAGTATGTTTTGGGATGAAATACATGCTTCGTTTTTATATGGACACAAAAACTTCTCGATTCTATTATGTATTACATATGTGATCTCCGCCCTTATATCATGAAATCGTTAGTTGCATTTGTTTGCAAGCGCGAATATATTGTGGATAGATCTATTGGGAGTCATGTCCCCCACTCGGGTTAGTGGTTTAGCTAACTGCGGGTGCATATATATTCAACACACGGTATTACGTATGGGAATACTGCTCGGGGCAAACTCATTCTAATTAAGGTTCGGTGACATGATGGTTTATGTAATACATCTCATGGAATTTATGATTTTATAAATTCAACGCTTCTGATAATGTCCATACAACTGGTCTTTTCGTGTAAACCTATGAACTCACCAACAATTTTGTTGACGTATTTTAGCATGTATTTTCAGGTAATTAAGGCAAGTGTGCCTTCGGATACACCAACTTTCAAGCTTCCGCATTTCATGGAGTCGCATGCATATTTCGAAACTAACGGAGATTTGACTGCATTATTTTTGGACGCATTAATTATGTATTAGAATCTCTGTATTACGCGAACTTCATTCCTTTCATTCTGTAAAACATTATTACATTTTTAAATTTTAATGATGTAATATTTCGAAAACGTCCATATAGTGGTCGTTCGTTATAATTATGGTTACGCTTCCGCACTCGTCACGTCTCGCTGCCAACCGAGGTAGCAGGGTGTGATATTACACTTACATTACAGATCATTGTGGTGTTATCAAAACACACATTGATTCAGGATCAAGTCACAAAACCAATCACTGTGAGTAACAGATTGTCATTCGAACATTTATTGTTTTTGCATTCATGTTTATACATTCAATGGCATGTTCACGTTGTTCATATACTTCATTTGGCACTCGTACATGATTTGTTGTTATGATGCACACTCGTACTTGACATGTAACACACATGTAGCTTGCGTTCATTTGAAAGTGCCTCTATTTACATCATGCTTGCACTGCATGATCATTACTTCATAATCTGATGCGACCTGGACTGGGGCTGACAGCAGGCCACTATCGGGGACTGATCATCCCACTCGTATCCCATCAGGTTCGGCACATCCCCGATCAGCATATTGAACTGCCAACCCATGCTTACACTGCATGGTTTTCACACACATTGAGGCTTACACTGCCTGTACACACATACATGGGGCTTACACTGCCCATGGTTAAGCATTGCTTGTAAAGAAATATTTGTTGTTTGCATAATCTGTTATCTCACTAAGCATTTAGCTTACTGTTGACTCACATTGTTTCAGGCAAAGGCAAAAGTGTAGCTGGACCTTCATCTTAAGCAATCAAATTCTTATCTCGGTGACCTTAGAAGCTAATTGGTACATGGACGATGTAGCTTTGGGGCTGGGAATTTGTTACTATTAAAACAATTATGATGATGTAATAGCTAGACTTAAACACTGTAGACATTTACTTTCATTGCTTTAGTGTGGATTCGCTTAACTCTGATTTAAGAACTCAATTTCGATTATTATGATACTCATTGGGTTGTTTGTCGATCCTGGTGATTGCTACAATTATATCATTAATTTATCAAGGACGTCTCAAGATCAGATGGAAACACGTACACTTTTATTGAAGCCGACTTGTTTTGGATGCACTTAGTTGATATTAAAGATTTGTTTGATGAACTCTGTGGGAACAAAAGGAATGAACATTGTAGGTTTGCGCTGAAGACACTGTTTCATTTTATGCACATTAAACTCGTGCTTATGTCGGTGCAAGACCTTCAGATAGGTGTTGAAAAAGGAATGCGAAAGATCAATGTCACTCCACCTAATAGAGTTATCAAGTTTGCTGGGGAGTTAAAAGAATATCAAGTGATAATGGTGAAGCGTTCTGCTGTCATGTACAAAGATAAAGATCGAAAGCTGAGACCCATGAGAAGTATTGAGCTAAACAAGTTTTGTGATGGAACCCTTCATAAAGTTATGAGTGGGTTGAAAGGCAAGTTGGCTGTTGATCAGAAAAGGAAGACAAAGAGAGGAGCTCTGGGTGCTTATGATAAGAGGCTCATGGTGGAATTTATTTCAAAGATCAAATGGAGACTGTCCAACAGAAAGAGCGTGAGGAATTTTGAAATGAAGTTGGGTCTAGCAAAATGAAGACTGAGTTTATTTCATCAAAGGGGGAGAATGTTAGAACTTATTTTAATTGATGAAATAAAATAAGTCTAGGGTGTAAATTGTAAGTAGTTCTTAGTTCTATATTGGTATAAATATAATGTTGACTTTTGTAATTGAGAGAACTGACAGATACATTTTGTAAATTGCACGGAAATCATTGAGAGAATTTTAGGGCTACAGTGGTCGAACAATTCAATATCATCTCTCTGTAATCATCTTTGGAAATCAATCATTCGGTTAGTTGTTATATTGTGTTCTTAATTGTTTTAGATTGATTGTTGATTGATTATAAAGGAATTACATTTTTCTATGTCCTAATTTTTTTTTTGTTGATATTATGATTTGTTTTAGATGTCTAAATAAAGTTACAAAAATATATTTAAATTATTATCTATGATAAAGAAATTAAAATTTAATATAAATGATCACTAATATTATTGATTAGATGGACCCAATTATGTTTTAGATATATAAGTTAAATTAACTAATTATCCTAACTATTACTTATGTAAGGTCGCCTTGCTACGGATCCTATCTTGACGCGACACCAGCCAACGAGTGCGGAATCCTCGTTAGCGGCTTGACGGATAGACCACGCACAAGAAAACCGGAGACACACACGATGATAGACGAACAACGGAACGTCCCTACACGTGATTCTCTCCAAGAACAAAACTCTCTGATAACTTGCAAGTTCGAGATCCCCCTTTGCACTAATCGCTCTGAAATTCTGCAATAGTCTGATAATTAATCGAATTAACCCTTAATTATAACACCCAGTTCGAATTTGCCTAGGACAAGTTCGAACAGGGCCAAGGCCTTTCGAACTTGACTTCTACAACTTCGAATCTTAGCCTTCAAACTTATGTTTGAACTTATCTTTGAACTTATGTTTGAACTTATTGTAATATAATACACCAAGGTCAAACATACATACAATCAATGTCAAACATATATAATCAAACATATAACAAACATATATCAAACACTTGTTAATGTATAATAGCATTCAAATTGAATTTTACAAAATATGTCTATACTTAGACTGCTATCGTCACACAGGGTGCACTAACAGACTCCCCCTTGACGATAGCTTCTAACTATTTATATTTTACCTAAGTACGAGAACTATATAAGTTAATACCTGCATACAACGCTATATCAATACAAACTCTAACTATCTTTTGGAATTTCCTGGCTTCAGATCTCCAGCCTTCATGAAAGAAAATTGGCTGATCACGTAGCTTTTTCAAGTCATCCTTAGATAGGTTGATCAGGTGTAGCGGATCATATACTCTCGAAATCACCTTGTCTTCTAGATTCTCCATGACTGCTTCAGCTGTATCATTGTCTATATACCACCACTTCATGTTTCCAAGAACGTCTTGTGGCATAGACTTCAACGGTACTTTCTTCAAGCATTTGACAAGCTTGTAAACCATTTTAGCCCACGGTTTTCCCGTATGAGGATCTATTCTCGACTCATCCTCGACTCTCTTGCCTGACCTCGGCTTGAGCCTTTCAAACATTCCAGATCTACCCTATCTTCTGATAATCTTAGCGATCACTTCAGCATAGGGGTTTTTTCCAATGTTTATCAACTCCTTCCGAGCTAACTCTTTCACTTCAACCTTGGGCAGTGTATTAAATACTTTCAGTGTTTGCCTCAAGTATTGAAGTCCATCTCTTCTTTTTAGTATAAATAGCTGCAATTCTCTGTCGAAGAACCAGCTGAGTATTCCACCTGAGAGATTTTCAGAGTTTGGCACTCTCATCTTCTTCTTCATCTTTGGCTCTGCTTTCTTTTCTTCCTTACGGAACCAAAGATTTAACAATTCAGCTCTGCTTGGTTCTTTATCAGCTTCCTCAAGTTCTGAATCTTCCACAGGGCCAATTTAATTTCATTTATGTCGATTACATTATGATCGTTGTGCACATATTTTTTTGTGATAGACTGTGACGGGATGATTACTTCGTCTACATCATCATCTTCGTCTTCAATAGCCTCCTCATCAGATTTCCACTCAGCTATATCTTCTAGGACAAATTCCCCTTCTTCCAGATCTTCCATCTCATCCTCAAAATCGAATATTACTTCTTCTTCTTCTATATCCATCAGAGCTTCTATCATTTCGCTTTCAACTGTCTTAGAAGATTCACCTTCAACTCTTTCTTCTATTCCAGACAAACTGGGCTCCCCCTGAATTGATGCTCGCTGAGCAGTTGAAAGATCTGCTAGCTCACCTTCTCTTCCAGTCTCGGGATCATTGTCGTCATCATCTCTTCGAAGCACTTCCGCTTCTCTGCAGCTACTCTCCCACTGAGCTTGAAGATTTTTCATTAGCTGCTCTAGGAGGGGCTTCATTGTTTTAATCTCAGAAGCTTGATCAGCGACAGTTGTTTTCAATTCAGCGTTCTCCTGATCAAGTCTGGCATTGTGAGCTTGTAATTCCTTTACTGCCGTCGATAGCTGAAAGATTTGGACTGATTGGAAATCCACCTTGCCCTTCAGCTCTGTAAACCGCTGATTGTCGGTGAATGTGGATGATATAGATGGAATGGATGTAGATAGTGATGGAGTGATGTATGGTTGAGCAGCTGGAATTACAGGTTCAGGAGCTAAGGTGGATGGAGCTCCCTGCATAAAGCGGTGCCTCCTTGCCCTTTGCCTCGGCACGAGGGGAGTTGGATCTTCTTCTTCGAAATCAGAATCATCATCTGATTCTCGAGCAGCTGTGCTACCTGTCTCTCTCGTACTAACCACTATTTTTGATCCATACTGCCAATGCGAACAGACGGATCAACAGGTTCGACTTCTGCTTCTTCAACTTCCTCAAAACTCGAATCAGACTCTTAGGTGGTCATTGCTTGACCCTCTACCTCAGTCTCTCTTTGACCCTGGACGTCAATGTCCATCTCCTCACCCTCTGGTGGCTGATATTCGTCAATGTCTTTGAATATATCACTATACTGAACTGGAGGCTCCAATATTTCATGAATCAGTTCAGCGACAATATCTTGTTGGGCCTGAGTTCCCTGAGACCAAATTCCTTCTAGGGTCTCTGCCCTTGGATCAATATCTGAGGATAAGGTTGACGGGCCTGCAGCGTCCGTGGATGGACTTGCTGCTGTTGACTTTGAATGCCTGCAGGAGGATGGCCTCGAAGCCTGAATTTGTCTTTTTGGAGCTCTCTGCCTCCTTTGTGGTTGCGGTTGTTGTTGTTGTTGTTGTTGTTGTTGTTGTTGTGGCTGTTGCTGCATTGGCTGCGGTTGAGGACCTTCACCAGCCCAGTTTTCCCCTTCTGGGGCAACAAAATCTGGATCAATTACTGCCCCAAACAATGGTGTCACTTGAGGCCTGATCTGCTCAGCCCTCCGTGCATTATGCGACTGGCAGTCAGCGAATATTCTCTTGTCGATGCTTGATAGCCACACCGTGAGTATCTTGAAGTTGAGGCAAATTTGGCAGAAGGTGACGTATAATCATCATAACAAAGTGCGGGTACATCGGGAATCTTTCTCGGACCGGAGCCTTGATTTGATGCACAAACTCCGCAAAGAACATTTCAGAATAACTGAAGCGCTTGTTATATACCAATGCAATCACAGCTAACTGCATCTTGGAGACAATATAGTCAAAACCATCCTTTTTCGGTGCAAAGCAAACCATGAGCACATGCACCAAATACCTCCATTGCCCGATTAGCCCACTTTTCATATACGCAGCTTTGGTTATATCTAGGGCGTAACCCATACGCAAGAAGGCTGCTTGCCTTATATTTAATGGGAAATCAATGGGCCCCGCCTCCTGATCTTCTGTCCCAAGCTGCAGAATCTGACGAAGCATGTTAGCTGAGAACGCAATTGGCTGCTCCCCCACTCTTGTTCGTAACACTGTCGGTGTCACAGAGCAATCTACTTGGAGATGATCCCAGAATTGTCTTACGTAAGGTAAGATTATTTGCGGGTTATGGGATAAAGCATAAGAGACCCTCGAATGCGTCAAAAATTCCACCATCTGTCGAAATGGTTAAGCTTTGGGAAGCTCTCTATCAACGGGCATTACCATATTATGCTTATTAAAGAACGCTCTATCAACCATATCTGCACATAAAAACAACAACCATATTAGTAAAAAGATAAAAATGAAATTTGTTTAATTTCGAATTTGTTTAATTTTGAACTTACATAAGACCAAAATCCAACACATTCGAAATTCTGCAAGTTTGAATTAAAATTATGAAAACATTCGAATTTAATAACAAATTCGAAGGACATGTTCGAATATGACTGAATTCGAATTTGTTGATATTTTAACAAATTCGAATTTTCTGAAAAGTTCGAACATGATGAACATGTTCGAAGTTGGTCACTTTCGAATACAAATCCATGATTTTAACCCCATTTGACTTAGAAAATAGTATCAACTAGTCCTATTGGGTTCTAATCGAACATATACGTAATTTATTTGAAGTTTCACCGGTTAAAACTTGTGATTTTGAATCACAAAGTTTAAACCCCAAGAACTTCAAATATGGTCGATTTTTGCTAAAAATGAGTCCTTAACTACCTAAACTTTGTATAATAATGATTATTATACCTAAGAGTGTTGGTAGATTCGAAAACAATGGAGCAAAACTTCGTGAAATAGTAATAAGGTCGAAACGTCAAGTTCGAACAACAAAGTCGAAATCGCACAGGCACAAGTTCGAATCTAGAAAATCGAAGGTAGGTGAAGTGAATGAGTCACTGTTGACCTATTTATACCAACCATATTCAAACTTGCATTAAATTCGAATTTCCTGACATATTCGAAGGTTAATTCGAATCTGTCTGATATTCAAATTTAACTGAAAATTTTGAAAATCCTTGAATAAAATTCAACTTTTTCAAGATTTTCAACTTTTTCGTGTAACGGAACAAACTTTGCAAAATTATTCACACTAAGCGATAGATTTTTATGCAATGTTTGTTTATTCAACTAAAAATGCATCCTTTGTAACTTTGACCTTTTTCCTACTTAGAATAAAATAAAATAAAATAAGATAAGATAAAATAAAATTTTGAATAAAATTTAAACTTAAGCTACTCAAAAATACTTTTAAAATTTACATCCTATACTAACAGAATATTTTGGCGAGAAAGTCAAAGAAAGGTTCAATCAGATAGCGGTGTCAAATACACACTTTCAGTATTACACTTTCACATGTAGGAATTTTTTATTCCTTTGATTGTTTGTCGTGACACACATTTCTAGGTGATTGTCGATATTATATTCCCTTCAAACATGTTACACTTTGGAATATCCCTTGGCCTTTTTATTTATCAAGAAACTACCTTACGTGTCCCATACTTGGACATACTTCTATGATCAAGGCATACACACAATGATTATAACTTTTCAGTATTGCAAATTTTCTTTAAAAGGCAAACTGTGACACCCTTGCCACAACAACCACCAATTACAATACACCCAGGATTAATCATCAACATGCAATAACATAATGATCTGATAACCTAAATTAAGTGCGGAAGCATTAAAATATATAAGTTAAGTAGTGCAACAGTGTCAAACACCCTACAGTGCTATAGGGTACCAAGTCTAAGTCTACACACCCATTACAATTATTACAATCATCCAGAATATATTACAACATTGTCTCATAACATAAATTACCGATGAAATAGTACCAAGTCTTCCGAATCTTCCCAAATGACCTAACTAGAAGGTCCGGCAGCTGATTTACCCTTTCCTGTAAAAATGAAGACAACTGAGGGGTAAGCGAATGCTTAGTGAATACACAGATTTACACATTTTATAAATCCTTATGATGCCCACAAGAGTAGCACCGACGACACACGTCGTGCACTCTCCACGTACACAAAGTACGACACACATGAGCCGTCGTTCTTACGAGCCCAAAGCTCGGCCTTTGAAACATACTAACTGAGACAGACATAACATCGGGGATGACATACTGCCTACCGGACCTGGAGGGATCAGCTCCAGCGTCATATAGAGCAGTAACATCAGAGTAACAGATGCGACCCACCGGTCCATCGTTAGATGCACAACAAACGAACGGACATGCATCAAATAAGAATGTGCATCTAAATCTACGCAAGTTAGTAGAATTCCAAACGAAAAATGAAGCAACATGTCTCAGCAGGCAATAGCAATCATAAAGCAGATATAAACATGCGAAATGATATGTACTCACAGTGGGTGCGTAATTTAAACTTTAAACGATATTATTTCTCCTCGGGCTTTCAACCGGATCCACCAAGTACCCCACTGTGGGTTAAACAACACCACAAGGGACCTGTTATATTAATTATAAAAATATCACGAGTCAAAAACCGTTTAAATTCATAAGACCATGTTTTGTAAATTTTGCAATATTTTCCCCCATCTCGGGTTCATGTCTAAATTCAAACCATAATTAAGTTGAACCCATTTCAAGTTCATACCTTTTCCTTTGAGTAACCCTTGTCATTTTATGTGTTGTTTATGAGTTTCATTCAAAATACACGAGTTTAGAGAGTAGATTTCTCAATTTTAGGCCTTAAACTCGAACCTAATGGCCCTACCTTCGAATCTGATCATTAGATTCGAATCCTATTGCATAGATTCGAACCCCCTTCGAATCTGGGGATAGATTCGAACCCCCCAATTCGAATCTGGTGTTAGACTCGAAAACACACCCGAATCTAGTACCAAAATCGAGTTTGTTCTTGCATTTCGACTCTGTTCTTGGTATTTTCGAGTTTGTTCATCCTTATAACTTAAATCCTTCATTCTAAGGCCTAAAATCACTGATATATCATGTGTGATGTCTAGTTTCGATTCTATTATGCATATACTATCATATTCTTGCAATATTTCAAGCAAAACAAGCTCCAATTTACATAAAATGACAGATTCGAAATTCTAGTTCTTCAAAACCGAAACAACAAACTTAAAAGAGTCGATTCTTACCTCAATTCGTATGAAATCAGAAATCCGTTTGCAGATTGTTGTAGTACTCCTAGAGATCTTTCCGATGACGTATAATTCTTGATAATCGGACGGTCGGTTTGTGAGATATCTTATAGAGATGTAGAGAGAAAATTTCTTAGAGAGAGAGAGTAGAGAGAGAGTGAACTAGAGAAAATGAGAGGTTTTTGACCATTTTATTCCCATTTTCACCATTTTGCACTTTTCACCCCTCGACTTAACCGGTTCCATAAAATACTGATTTACTCTTAAAATTTCTTAATACTCCATAACAATGATTCCGAGTTCAATTTTCTTAAAATAGCAACAAACTTTCTAAATATCCAAAATACATAATAATCGCTCAATTTCAACTTAAATATATATTTTTCCACTTAATTAACCAAAATACAATAAAATAAATCCGAGGATGTTACAGCATGGGCTCCACCACGCTCAACTTCGTCCTCGAAGTTACTCGGATTCAAACAGTTTCGGATACTTTCTTAACAAATCTGACTTAGCTTCCCATGTATGATTTGCTCCCTTATGATGCTTCCATCGTATAAGCACCATTTCTATCTCTTTGCTCCTCAACTTCTTCATCTTAGTATCCAATACACATTCCGACTCCTCCACATATCGAAGCCTTTCGTCAACTTGCAGCTCTGTGTGGTTTGCCCAATCCTCATTTCCAGTGTTAAATGATTTTCGGAGATTCCCAACGTGAAATACTGGATGTATGCCTGACATCTCTTCAGGCAACTCTAGGCGATATGATTGATTCCCAAATTTTTCTACTATCTTAAAGGGCCCAACAAATCTCGGAGCCAACTTGCCCCTCTTCACAAAACGAGTAACACCCCTCATGGGTGATACTTTCAGATAAACCCAATCATTCACCTCAAAATTGATTGGTTTGTGCCTCCTATCGTAGTAACTTTTCTGACGATCCTGTGCCGCTTTCATGTTCTGCCTAATCAACTGTATCTTCTCGTTTGTTTCTTGAAGCAAAGTCGGCCCAGCGATTGGTGTTTCACCTGTTTCTCTCCAACATGTAGGAGTCCTACATCTCCTTCCATATAAAGCCTCAAACGGTGCTTTCTTGATGGTCGCATGATAGCTATTATTGTACGAAAACTCTGTCAGTGGCAAATGATCATCCCAGTTGCCACCGAGATCTAACACACACGATCTCATCATGTCTTCCAAAGTAAGGATCGTTCGTTCACTTTGGCCATCGGTTTGCGGACGATAGGCCGTACTCATTGCTATTCTCGTCCCTAACCCTTCTTGTAGTGCCGACTAGAAGTTTGAAGTAAATCGGCTATCTCGATCCGACACTATGGACTTAGGCACTCCATGCCTAGAAACTATCTCGTCCATATAAATCTGAGCTAACTTTTCCAGCGAATAACTTTCTCGAATCGGTATAAAGTGAGCAGACTAAGTTAACCGATCCACAATTACCCAAACTGCATCGTGTTGACGCCTAGTTTTTGGCAGCTTTGTAACAAAATCCATTGTAATGTGCTCCCACTTCCATTCCGGAATGGGAAGCGGTTGCAGACTGCCATACGGTTGCTGATGTTCGGCTTTCACCAGCCGACAAGTTCTACATCGTTCAACATACTGGCCGATATCCTTCTTCAATCCCGGCCACCAAAAATCTGCCTTTAAGTCATTGTACATCTTTGTGCTCCTGGGATGTACAGAAAATTTAGATTGATGCGCTTCTTCGATAATTACTTGTCTCATTTCACCCAACTTCGGTACCCAAATTCTTCCGTACACACCTTTTAAACCAGACTCGCTCGTTTCCATATTCTTAATCTGTACTCTAATATCCTCAGCACCGACATTTTCTTCTTTCAAAGCTTCTACTTAGGCAGCTTTGACATCGTCTATAATAGTAGACGTTAACATAGTAGACGTCATCATATAGCAGCAATCCTTAGCATAAGCTTTCCGGCTCAAGGCATCGGCTACTATATTAGCCTTTCCGGGATGATACAGTATCTCACAATCGTAGTATTTAATAAGCTCCATAGACCTACGTTGTCTCATATTAAGTTCCTTCTGGCTAAAAATATACTTCAAGCTCTTATGGTCCGTGTAAAGTTGACACTTAGTACCGTACAGGTAGTGCCTCCATAACTTCAATGCAAACGTTACCGCGGTCAACTCCAATTCATGAGTTGAATAGTTCTTTTCGTGTTGCTTAAGCTGTCTCGAGGCATAAGCGATTACCTTTCGACGCTGCATCAGTACAGCACCTAATCCCAATCTCGAGGCATCCATATATACTACAAAGTCCTCATTGCCTTCAGGTAAGGCAAGTATCGGTGCCTCGCTTAGTGCCTTCTTCAGAACCTCAAAGGCCTCCTGTTGCACAGTTTCCCATTTAAACGGTGCATTCTTTTTGGTTAATGCAGTTAGAGGAACTGCAATTTTCGAGAAATCCTTAATAAATCTCCGATAATACCCTGCCAGTCCAAGAAAACTTCTAACTTCGGTAGCTGATTGAGGCGGCTCCCAGCTCTTTATCGCTTCTACCTTAGCTGGATCTACCGAAATCCCAGCTCCAGAAATCGCATGTCCTAAAAACTGAATCTGTTGCAGCCAAAACTCACACTTTGAGAACTTGGCATACAACCTTTCTTTTCTTAACAACTCTAACAGTTCTTTTAAATGTTCAGCATGATCAGCTTCAGACTTAGAGTATACCAGAATGTCATCAATAAACACTATCACCAATTTGTCCAACATCGGTCTACAAACCCTATTCATCAAGTCCATAAAGACAGCTGGGGCGTTAGTTAATCCGAAAGGCATGACCAGAAACTCGTAATGCCCATACCGAGTTCTGAAAGCTGTCTTCGGTACATCTTTTTCTCTTACTTTCAGCTGATGGTACCCCGACCTTAAGTCGATCTTAGAAAAGACACAAGCCCCGTGTAACTGATCAAACAAGTCATCTATCCGTGGCAACGGATATTTGTTCTTAATAGTCAACTTATTCAGCTCCCGGTAATCTATGCACATCCTCATCGTGCCATCTTTCTTCTTTACAAACAATACCGGAGCTCCCCATGGCGATGAACTCGGCCGAATGAAGCCCTTGTCCAACAACTCCTGGAGTTGTGTCATCATCTCTTTCATCTCAGTTGGGGCAAGGCGATAAGGAGAACGAGCTACCGGCGCAGCTCCAGGGATCAAGTTAATCTTAAATTCTACTTGTCTCTCAGGCGGCACGCCAGACAAGTCTTCCGGAAACACATCCGGAAACTGTGAAACAACAGGCACGTCGGCCAAAGTTTTCTTCTCAGCCTTGGCATCAGTAGCATATGCCAGGTAGGCGTCACACCCCTTTGCAACAAGCTTTCGAGCTTTTGCAATGGTCAGTAAGCACAGATCCCCACTTCTCCTATCCCCGTAAATGCAAATCTCACGCCTCTCCGGAGTAGTTATCTTTATCATTCGTTTCTTACATACTATGTGGGCTTCATTCTCTATCAACCAATCCATCCCGATTATCACATCGAATTCACTGAATTCTATAGGGATCAAGTCCAAATTGAAGACTACATCTTCAATTACTAACGTGCAGTTACGGTAGACATGATCTACTTTGACTAGAGTGTTGCTAGCAGTTTCTATGTCAAGAACAGCAGATAATCTAGATAGTGGCATGGCAAGTCTTTGTGCAAACATAGTAGAAACAAACGATCTATTTGCACCCGAATCAAATAAAACTCGTGCTGGCATAGAATTAACTATGAACGTACCTGTAACGACCTCCGGATTTTCCCTTGCCTCCTCTGCAGTTATCTGAAAAGCACGAGCAGGTGCCCTTTGAGACTGACCCCGGCCTCGGTTAACTGAACCACCGCTTGAACCTCCCGAAGATCGTGTTGTAGAAGGAGCAGCAGCAGCTGGATCGTTCCTTCTGCAATTCCTACTGTAGTGTCCCCATACACCACACTTATGGCAAGCATCTCCCTTCCTTGGGCACTCACTCTGAAAATGGCCCAACTCACCACAACAGAAACAAGCACGTCCATTGGTGCACTTGCCGAAGTGTTCCAAGTGACACCTATTACAATATTGCGGCTCGGTGTTGATGGAGTAGGCACGAGCACGACCACGATCGGAAGAACCAGACGGGCGGCGATACGACTGCTGAGGTGAGTACTGTGAAGATCGGGACGAACCAGAATATCCTCCCTCGCGCTGGCGCTTCGGCGGTGACGGCTGTGTTGGGTTGGTGGAAGCAGCAGCGGACCCAATCGAATAACCGGACATGATCAGAATCTGCTCTACATTTCTGGCAGCCTCAAGTAAGCCAGCAAATGTAGGGTAGCGGACGTTGCTCATAACCCTCCTAATCTCAATGTCAAGACCAGCCTCGAACCTGGTCACTTTCCTTTCTTCAGTATCAACTTGATGAGGCGCAAACAGGCTCAGTCTCGTGAATTCTACAGCATATTGGGACACAGTCTTAGTCCCCTGCATCAGTGCCATACACTTCGCCTCCAATCTCCGACGCTCATCAACTGGACAATACTGCTGAGTGAATAAGTCCTTGAACTCAGCCCAAGTCATAACAGAAACCTTCTCCTGTGTCAACGCATTCACCATAGCGTTCCGCCACTTGATCGCATCATTCGTGAACATTGCTGTAGCATACCGAACCATATCCTTCTCAGCACAATCGCTGATTCGGAATGTTCTTTCAGTAGCTGTTATCCATTCAAGTGCGGCAACAGCATCCCCTAAACCGTTAAACTCCACCGCCCCGTTTCCTTTAAAATCTTTAAACCGACAACCCCTGGGCTTATTTGATGACCCAGTGTTGTCATCTTGTTCCTCATTATTTCCCTCCCTTTCTTTTTCTTTGTTCTTTCTTTTATCTTCTCTTCTCTTAGCATCGGCCTCATCTCGAGCCCGAAACTGATCCTGAATCATTTTGTTCTGCTCAGCCATCATGGCTAGCATCATCTCTCTTGCTTCTTCAGGTGTCATTCCTCCTCCAAACATGTTCTGAAATAATAAACACATAATTTGTTTAGTAACATGTCATTAGTTTAAAGACACCACTCATTTGTCCCGTATGATAGTCAATCTCTTATAATTACTAGATCATAACCTATCTTAGTTCAGATCATTACTTAAACCACTACATATCATTACCTAATGCTTGAGATCAAGACCTCACGGACACTTGAATCTCAAACTACTGCTCTGATACCATCTCGTGTGACACCCTTGCCACAACAACCACCAATTACAATACACCCAGGATTATCATCAACATGCAATAACATAATGATCTGATAACCTAAATTAAGTGTGGAAGCATTAAAATATATAAGTTAAGTAGTGCAACAGTGTCAAACACCCTACAGTGCTATAGGGTAACAAGTCTAAGTCTACACACCCATTACAATTATTACAATCATCCAGAATATATTACAACATTGTCTCATAACATAAATTACCGATGAAATAGTACCAAGTCTTCCGAATCTTCCCAAATGACCTAACTAGAAGGTCCGGCAGCTGATTTACCCTTTCCTGTAAAAATGAAGACAACTGAGGGGTAAGCGAATGCTTAGTGAATACACAGATTTACACATTTTATAAATCCTTATGATGCCCACAAGAGTAGCACCGACGACACACGTCGTGCACTCTCCACGTACACAAAGTACGACACACATGAGCCGTCGCTCTTACGAGCCCAAAGCTCGGCCTTTAAAACATACTAACTGAGACAGACATAACATCGGGGATGACATACTGCCTACCGGACCTGGAGGGATCAGCTCCAGCGTCATATAGAGCAGTAACATCAGAGTAACAGATGCGACCCACCGGTCCATCGTTAGATGCACAACAAACGAACGCACATGCATCAAATAAGAATGTGCATCTAAATCTACGCAAGTTAGTAGAATTCCAAACGAAAAATGAAGCAACATGTCTCAGCAGGCAATAGCAATCATAAAGCAGATATAAACATGCGAAATCATATGTACTCACAGTGGGTGCGTAATTTAAACTTTAAACGATATTATTTCTCCTCGGGCTTTCAACCGGATCCACCAAGTACCCCACTGTGGGTTAAACAACACCACAACGGACCTGTTATATTAATTATAACAATATCACGAGTCAAAAACCTTTTAAATTCATAAGACCATGTTTTGTAAATTTTGCAATATTTTCCCCCATCTCGGGTTCATGTCTAAATTCAAACCATAATTAAGTTGAACCCATTTCAAGTTCATACCTTGTCCTTTGAGTAACCCTTGTCATTTTATGTGTTGTTTATGAGTTTCATTCAAAATACACGAGTTTAGAGAGTAGATTTCTCAATTTTAGGCATTAAACTCGAACCTAATGGCCCTACCTTCGAATCTGATCATTAGATTCGAATCCTACTGCATAGATTCGAACCCCCTTAAAATCTGGGGATAGATTCGAACCCCCCAATTCGAATCTGGTGTTAGACTCGAAAACACACCCGAATCTAGTACCAAAATCGAGTTTGTTCTTGCATTTCGACTCTGTTCTTGGTATTTTCGAGTTTGTTCATCCTTATAACTTAAATCCTTCATTCTAAGGCCTAAAATCATTGATATATCATGTATGATGTCTAGTTTCGATTCTATTATGCATATACTATCATATTCTTGCAATATTTCAAGCAAAACAAGCTCCAATTTACATAAAATGACAGATTCGAAATTCTAGTTCTTCAAAACCGAAACAACAAACTTAAAAGAGTCGATTCTTACCTTAATTCGTATGAAATCAGAAATCCGTTTGCAGATTGTTGTAGTACTCCTCGAGATCTTTCCGATGACGTATAATTCTTGATAATCGGACGGTCGGTTTGTGAGATATCTTAGAGAGATGTAGAGAGAAAATTTCTTAGAGAGAGAGAGTAGAGAGAGAGTGAACTAGAGAAAATGAGAGGTTTTTGACCATTTTATTCCCATTTTCACCATTTTGCACTTTTCACCCCTCGACTTAACCGGTTCCATAAAATACTGATTTACTCTTAAAATTTCTTAATACTCCATAACAATGATTTCGAGTTCAATTTTCTTAAAATAGCAACAAACTTTCTAAATATCCAAAATACATAATAATCGCTCAATTTCAACTTAAATATATATTTTTCCACTTAATTAACCAAAATACAATAAAATAAATCCGAGGATGTTACACAAACGTCGGACACAGTTCTTTATTTACATAGAACAGAGTGTCTTAGTTTGTCTTAAAGTTTATTTAAAGCTAGCAAGACAGCGGTGACAGGTCTGTACTGACGTACAACAAAGCGACTTATCTTACTAACTCGAGTCAAACTAGAGGTAACAGGTCTGTACTTACGTACAACAAAGTGACTTGTTTTGACTCTCTACTTACTATCATGATTTTTCTATTCTTTTCTTTTCTTTAAGATGTATCTGATGTGGCTATACATCCTCCAGAAAATTTGCAAACCTCATTTAGAATCATTGTCTGTGTGTCTCTAACATAAAAATTAAGACCATTTGGTCATACATCTAAGTTAGTTACACATATGACTTTTTCTGGAATATTTTATTAGCTTTTGAGATTCCCTTTGTGTATTATGCCTACCAACATATCAAACTAGAAAATGTATATCACTTAGAGTTTAAGGTGCATTATGTGTGAAAGTTTAACACTTAGAGATTGTATCGACTGTGCTAATTTTCGTCACTTTGAACCTATGTATCTAAGACTTAACTCATTTTCTAATATTCTCTTTTTTTTTGAGATTTTTATGGTTTTCTCTCTTTTTTCTTTTGTTTTTCATAAATAAGCATAAGCTAATAAAGTAACCTACTAACTTACTATAAAAGGAAATAAATTCTACTTAACTACTAACTTACTATAAAAAGAAAGAAAATAGACTAAGGTCAAGTTACTCTGGATTACACATACCATTTAGTTGAACCAACAACTCAAAGTGTGACTTATCAAAAGCTTTAGTAAATAAGTCAGCATTATTATCTTCCGTTGCCATTTTTACCAGCTTTATTAAGTTCTTTTCAGCACAATCACGTATAAAATGATGTCTTATGTCTATGTGCTTTGTTTTACTGTGCTTAATTGGATTATTGGTTATAGCAATAGTAGATTGGTTATCTATCCTAATAGAAGTATGAGTATAAGTCAAACCGTAATCCCGCAATTGTTGTTGTATCCACAAAACCTGTGAACAACAACTACCAGCAGCTACATATTCGGCCTCACATGTTGACACGACTACCGAAGTCTGTTTCTTGCATTGCCAGGATACGAGTCTCCCTCCAAGGAACTGACAACCTCCAGTTGTTGACTTTCGATTCAAGCTGCAACCTCCATAATCTGAATCTGTGAAAGCTTTCAATTGCAGATCACCATCTGCGTGATACCAAAGTCCCTGCTTCGGTTTCGAATTGAGGTATCTCAGAATCCGCTTCACAGCTTTCATATGCATCTATTTTGGATTAGCTTGAAACCTAGCACAAATACACAGCAAACATTATGTCAGGTCTAGAAGCAGTTAAATACATGAGTGACTCGATCATGGCCCGATATAACGTCGGATCCACATCAGTATCACTTTCTGTACTCGGTCCGAGATTGTATTTCACTTGAATCGGTGTGGTAAAGTGAGCAGTTAGCTTGGTTCCCTCCATCTCGAAGCACTCTAGAATGTCGTAAACATACTTCGTCTGATGGATAAACATACCCTCCTTCCTCTGTTCAACTTGCAAACCCAGAAAGAAGTTCAACTCTCCCATAGCACTCATCTCAAACTTAGACTTCATCACCTTCTCAAAATCTTTGCACATCTGCTCGTCTGATGACCCGAAAATGATGTCATCGACGTACACTTGTACCAAGATAAAGTGTTCACCCTTCGTCTTCACAAACAGTGTACTATCAATTCTCCCTCTTTCAAACCCGTTGTCCAAAAGATGAGTAGATAGTGTCTCATACCACGCCCTTGGTGCTTGATGTAGTCCATACAGAGCCTTATCAAGACGATACACTCTGTGTGGATACTTTGGATCTGTAAACCCGGGCGGTTGTTCAACGTACACCAGTTCCTTCACTTTGCCATACAGGAATGCACTTTTTACATCCAACTGATAGACTTTAAATCCTTTGAAGGATGCAAAGGCTAGAAACAAACAGATTGCCTCAAGCCTTGCCACTGGCGTACATACCTCATTGTAATCGATTCCTTCCTCTTGGTTGAAACCCTTTACTACAAGTCTTGCCTTGTTGCGAGTCACAATACCCCGATCATCTCTCTTGCACTTAAAAACCCACTTGGTTCCTATTGCAACTTCTCCTCGAGGTAACGGCACTAGCTCCCACACTTCAAGTTTTCTAAATTGTGACAGCTCTTCTTGCATCGCTTCAACCCAAGAATTTTCTTTTAGTGTCATCTGCACATTCTTCGGCTCTACTTGCGAGATGAATCATGAATACAGGCAAGTGTAAAAAGCCTCAGAGTCATTAATCATCGACAACAACACTGTGTTGTTATTCAAACTACTCCTAGTCCTCACACCAATATTCAGATTTCCTATGATGCTCTCAACTAGATGATCCTTATTTATTCTAGATGTTTCTATCTCATCGACCCTAAGATTATCTCCTAAGTTAGATCCTATTTCACCTAACGGGGGAACGACTTCAGATGCTACATTCTCTTCCTCATGATCAATGTCCTCGGAGTTAGAATTTGTAGCCTGATTTTCGTTTGTAGGCAACTCAGAATCATTCTCTGCTGGAGATCTATCTTCTGTCGTTGTAGGCTCAGAATTTGATGGAAAGCTTGTCTGTGGAAAACTTTGACCATCGTCATTCAGATTTAATGACGATAATTCATGTTCGATTGTACCTGCATTTCCATCTAAAGGAATGTTAAATGATTCAAACAATTTGTCATAATAAAAAATCCATTCCGGACCAGTTTGGGGTTCATGTATATAGCTTGTTACATCAATGTTATACACAATCTCTACCGTACCATTTGATTTGTTAAAACCCTTTTATTTGGTGAGTTAGGCACATAACCTAGGAAATAACCTTCGCCAGCCTTTTCACCAAACTTAGGTTGATGTTTTGTTTTCCTTAAGGTACATGGTACCCCAACCGGTTCAAAGCCAGTTAAATTCGGTGGTCTTTTATTCAAAACTTCATAACAGGTTTTGTTCATTGATTTGACAGTAAGGACCCGATTTAAAACATGACATGCGGTATTCACTGCCTCCCCCCAAAACATTGAATCTGAAAGCATGGTCCTTGATGCCTCAATCAGAGTCTTGTTCTTACATTCTGCCACCCCATTTTGTTGTGGCTCATAAGGTGCACTAAATTGATGCACTATGCCTTTTGATAGGCAATATACACCAATTACTGTGTTTTTAAATTTCATTCCGTTATCACCCCTGATACGTTTTACCCGCGTCCCATAAGAGTTTTCGACTTGGTCTAGGAACCCAATCAACTTTGCAGTTGTCTCGTCCTTCGTACCTAAAAAGAAAACCCATGAAAAACGTGAGTAATCATCAGTGATAACTAAACAGTACCAACTACCACCTATACTCCTTTTGTTGATTGGTCCGAACAGGTCAATATGCAACAAATCGAAAGTGGCAGCTATAGAGTTCTGAGTCTTGGACTTGTGTGCTTTCTTGTGTTATTTTCCATTCTTGCACGGTACACACTTGTCTTCAAACTGAAAACTTTTCATCGGGACACCTTGCACCATACCATGTTTAGTGATATAATTCATTTTTCTCAGGTGCAAGTGTGCCATGCGTCTGTGCCATAAAACTGATTCGGTCTCTGAAGCTTTAGATAGAAGACATATTGGTCCCATCAAAGAATCCGATTTATTCATGTGTAGCATGTACAAGTCATTCTTCCTTGGGGCCCTCATCAGTATCCACTCTTCAGGTACTTTAAATCCCGGTTTTAGCACTAACGCCTCAGTATCAGTGGAAATTACTGAGTTCTTCTTATCACAGATTTGAGATATACTAATGAGATTGTGATCAAGTTTATCAACGTGGTAAACTTGATCAAGTTTGATAGTCTCATTAGTGACCACTCCAGTACCGGTGATACTTCCTCCTTTGTTTCCAGCGAATGATACGAATCCCCTGTTCCCTCCCTTGAAGTCTGTGAGAAGACTTCTTTCCCCAGTCATGTGTCTTGAGCAACCACTGTCAACGAACCACTTGTTGTTTAGACATGTAGTTAGCTCCTGCACATGAAATAAAAGAGGTTAGTTATCACGGGGAACCCAAGCCATGACTGACTTGGTAATACCATTCTCATCCACATACGTGAACTCCTTCAAATACCCATCTCTCCTTTCAGGTGACTTGGGTGTTTGAGGGAGAGGCTGTTGTGGTGCAGAGTGTTTTAATTTCACTCTCGGCCTTTGTGTAGGTATTTGCTGTGGAGCCCTCGAATAATTTCTATTATAGTGCATTTCAGATTGATATCTCTGGGCTCTACTTGGTGTCTGATGTCTTACAGGAGTGTGTGACCTAACCGAAGTGTAAGCTTTTCTAGGTATAGTACTCATATAATTTTGTTGAGGTCCTGACCTAGATTGATTAGGGACTCTATTCGGTGAATTAGTCCTAACCACTTCATTTGATCTAACTGACACAGGTGTTTGTTTCACAGCAGTCTTTGGTGTGGCTTGCACAAGTTTCTCGGTGTTTTGAGAACTACTTGTGCTTCCTACACTTGGAGAGGGTTTATGTTGTTCCGGCTTCCAATTTTAGGTGTAGATTCTACCTTCCTATGTGGACAACTAGAAGCAACATGTCCCTTTTCATGACATCTAAAACAAGACATTTTATCAATAGACTTCTTATGCGTGCCCTTTGACTTAGGTGTCTCACTAGTGTCATGTTCTTTCGTCTCAACTATAGTGACCATTTCTTCTTTCTGATTATTAAAGTCAGGTTTGGCTTTTCCTACAATCTTGTCACTAGAAGACTGCACAAATTTGACTTTCTTAATCTTGACATTGTTATTAGTCACCTTAGTTTCTTTATCCTTAACAGATTCAGACACAGATTCAGATGCTACCTCTGATTCAACTGATTTAGCAGTTTTATCTTGAGGCCGAGGCACATAGTTATCATTAAAAGGTGGAGGAATCTCATTATACCCTAAACCTACTGGTTTCTTAGACTGACGCTGTGAATCTAAGATCTTCCCTAGGTTCAGTGAAGAGTTCCTAAACTTTTCTAATTTACTATTCACCTCTACAACCTTTACCTTTGCTTCAGCCAACTCTACCTCTTTAATCTTAAGCTCTTTGGTTAACGCCTCAACATGCTCATACATTAGTTCTATCCTGACACACTGTTCACTTAGCTTGTCTTTTAAAACTATGATATCTTGAGCATCTGCCTTAAGCTTATCCCTAAGATCTTCTTTTTATATCTAAGAGGCTAGCATTGTTCGATTTTAAGGATTCATTTTGAGCATTTAGATTACTATGCGTTTCTAGCACTAAATTTAATCTATCATTAGAAGTAGCACAGAAAGCACATAAATCAAGGAATGTAGAAAAGTTTAGATTACCTTTGCGTGATCTGATTCCAAGTTTGCCATTTGTGCAGCAAACTCTAGAATAGTCTGATTGTCTAACTTTTCCACTAACACAGGAATTGTATCATTCTGGTGTCTGTCCTCTGTTTCTTCCTCTGCTCCTACACTTCCAGTCTCTGTTACTTCAGCCATGAAGGCTCTAGCGTTAGACTCTGGATGTGTTCTCCAATCTTATGTCCCATCAAGCTGTCTGTCCAATGTTACCTTAGTTAACAGACCAGCGATGTTTGCCTGATTACCCAAACTACCCGGCTGATATCTCCCCTGAGATTGATTCTGGTAGTTCTCAACTTTTGGTGTTTGACATTCTCGAGCAAAATGTCCTAACCCCTGGCAGTTATAGCACTTAACTTTGGATTTGTCGAATCCAATCTTATTGTTGCTAACGTTCAGATTTCTGCCCGTCCTCTTGATGAATCTCTTGACCCTCTGAGTCACCATTGCCAGTTGCCATTGAAGATCCATTTCTTCCAAATCATCAGGATCTACCTGATCATAGTCTTCATCCCATAGTGCAGGATCGTTGATTTTCCCTTGAACAAAATTTCCGTAGGCGGCCACAAATGAAGCCAAAAGATTTAGATGATCTTCAGCTGATTTTGCGCTCATTGGCATCCTTGAGTATCCTTGAGATGTAAATGCAGACTGAGTTGGCTTTTCTTCCGGTTTGTAGTACCCTAAGAAAGCCCGGCTCCTTGAGTCGTCTACTTCTACTGGAGTCGAAGTTTCGCCCGTAAAGAATACTGTAGTTGTCTTTAGTTCACTTGCAACTGAAGGTTTGGATTTCCCAAAATACATATCCGGATCCTGTACTTGGTCATACTCCCGTTCCTTCTTCAGCAACTGAAATTTATAGGCCGTCAGCGTTCCTATGACTGCTTCTAGAGTGAGAGTCTCATATTTCTCTTCATCAGGCTTTATCAGTGCTACGTACATCTCCCATTTTGCTGGTAAAGCATCTAGAATTTTCTCAATTTTTTCTAATTCACGATACTCGACATCGTGATTGTCTAACTCTGTCAACAAGTGATAGAACCTTGTGATAGTCTCATCCAGCTTTTCGTTCTTCAGCGCCTTAAAGATTGCGAACTGCTGCTTGAGCATCTCCGTTCTACCTTTCTTAACCCTCGGATTTCCTTCACACCTTTTCTCAAGTGCATCCCACAACTCTTTCGATGTGCGTTGATTTCTGAATGTGTGCAAGATCTCCTGAGGTAATGCCATTCGAATAATCGAGAATGCTCGGTTCTCGGCCTCATATAATTTCTTATCATCCTCCTTCATCATTTGATATGATAAGACTCTTTGACGGCCTTCAACTTCTGTTGTAGGTGAGATATATCCTTCGTCGATGCATATCCACATCCTCATATCGTTGAATCGAGCAAAGTCGGTGAACCTATCCTTCCACCAATAATAGTCTTCCAACTTCATCAGCTTGGGTGGTGAATTCGCCTTCCCGACTTCATGGTCCATTTCAATAAACTTTTGTAGACTTGTCATTTTTTCTTAATCTTTTTGAATTAAAACTTAATTAATTTAATTTGAAAGGAATTTAAATTAACACTTTCGAACTTGAGGAAGTTCGAATTTAATTAATTTTAAATTTGTTTGAAATTAAATTCGAAATTAAGTTTGAGAGCAAACAAATTCGAAACAGTGACAAATTCGAATATAGGTAAATTCGAATGAAACCAGAATCGAATACAACCCTAAAATTAATTTCAAAAGGAGCGTATTTTCTGACAAATTCAAATTTTTGACAAAATTCGAACAAACCCTAATACCCACTTACCTTCGAGCGCCGCAAGTTCGAAAAACGGCCGAAAGTTCAATTTTTCAACTTTTCAGATTAAATCAAAGTTTTTAGGATTAAAAACTATGATTTCAACCAAAATGATGAACTAATATGAACTTTTCTCCGTAATCTTGCTTGATAAACTCGAAAATATATCCAAAAACGTGATTTGACCGTCCAAAAACGTCAAGAAACCACAGATGTTACTTGTGAACACGAAGAACACTACGAACACCCTTATTGCTCTGATACCACTTGTAAGGTCTCCTTGCTACGGATCCTATCTTGACACGACACCAGCCAACGAGTGCGAAATCCTCGTTAGCGGCTTGACGGATAGACCACGCACACGAAAACCGGAGACACACACGATGATAGACGAACAACGGAACGTCCCTACACGTGATTCTCTCCAAGAACAAAACTCTCTGATAACTTGCAAGTTCGAGATCGCCCTTTGCACTAATCGCTCTGAAATTCTTCAAAAGTCTGATAATTAATCGAATTAACCCTTAATTATAACACACCCAGTTCGAATTTGCCTAGGACAAGTTCGAACAGGCCCAAGGCCTTTCGAACTTGTCTTCTACAACTTCGAATCTTAGCCTTCAAACTTATGTTTGAACTTATTGTAATATATTACACCATGTTCAAACATACATACAATCAATGTCAAACATATATAATCAAACATATAACAAACATATATCAAACACTTGTTAATGTATAATAGCAGTCAAATTGACTTTTACAAAATATGTCTATACTTAGACTGCTATCGTCACACAGGGTGCACTAACAACTTATGAAAGGTAAATTGAAAAAAATTAATTAATTGGTACAAAAATATACTATCAACATTTATTATATAAAAGTTTATTATTATTATTTACCAATAAACAAATTATATAACAATTTAATACATGTATACCTATTACTTTTTTGATATGATAATTTGTTTTAGATGTCTAAGTAAAGTTACAAAAATATATTTAAACTACTATCTATGAAAGAGAAATTAAAACTTAATATAAATCATCACTAGTATTATTCTTTAGATGGACCCAATTATGTTTTAGAAATTTAAATAGATTAACTAATTATCATAACCATTATTTATGAAAGGTAAATTGAAAGAAATTAATAAAATTGGTACAATAATTTACTATCAACATTTATTATATAAAAGTTTATTATTATTATATAAAAGTTTATTATTATTCTTATTTACAAATAAACAAATTATATAATAATTTATTACATTTATACCTATTACTTTTTTTGATATGATGATTTGCTTTAAATGTATAAGTAAAGTTACAAATATATATATTTAAACTATTATCTATGATAGTGAAATTAAAATTTAATATAAATCATCACTAATAT
Source organism: Centrapalus pauciflorus (assembly GCA_020465985.1). Taxonomy (NCBI): domain Eukaryota; kingdom Viridiplantae; phylum Streptophyta; class Magnoliopsida; order Asterales; family Asteraceae; genus Centrapalus; species Centrapalus pauciflorus. The sequence continues at coordinate 146,672 of JAANYP010008179.1, forward strand.
TATTCATTAGATGGATCCAATTCTCTTTTAGATATTTAAGTAAAATTAACTAATTATCTTATAACTGTTATTTATGAAAGGTAAAATGAAATATATTAATTAATTGATACAAAAATTTATCATCAATATTTGTTATATATAAGTTTATTATTATTATAACTATTATTTATGAAAGGTAAATTGAAAGAAATTAATTAATTGATACAAAAATTTACCATCAACATTCATTATATAAAACTTTATTATTATTATAACTATTACTAATGAAAGGTAAATTGAAAGAAATTAGTTAATTGATACAAAACTTTATTAACAACATTTATTATATAAAAGTTTATTATTAATTGGCATTAAAATTTTAAAATGTTATTAGAGTGCTCAAATTAATAAATTAATCAACGTAAAAGTTTACTATAAATGACATGATATGAAAAAGATGATCAAAATAAAGATAATTTGGCCACCAAAATGATTGCTTAATATAGGTTTCTTCACATCTAAATAATATTATAAAGCACAACTAAAATCTTTATTATATACTCAATATCATCATGCTATAATGTTACGTTTTATAGTTACCCTGTATATTTATCCATGTATATCTTAAACACTTAAAAACATGTAATACATACAATTGAAAGAGCAACGACTTTTATAAGAAGTATACAACAATTAATGACATGAGTATTTTAACAAATTTTCAATTCTTTAAATTTCAAACATAATTAGCAAGCACATTCAAAAATTAGTGACATGTATACATTAAAATCCCCATGAGGTATGATGCATCTATCCATAAAAAATACAAACAACAAACCAACAAAATTGTGTATAAAAATTTAAAAAAACTCATAAATTTATAAGATAAATGATATAAGTTTATACATATTGGATTTGAAGAAGTTTAGAGTAGTAAATATTACACCATGAGAAACCGACAAATATCTGTCATGCGTTTGTGATCTTCAGTTTTTACATCAGTTCTTTGTCACCTCTAACAAACGTATATATATAGGCCAACAATGAAGGAGAAGAAATAAATTTTGTAATTAAGGTGAGTTATTATTGATAATAAATTGGTATGTTACTTATTTTTATTTTCAATTGAAAAGACAAACATTAATCACTAATTAAAGTGATTTCAATGACTACATAACTGATTCTTTAATTTAAAAATCAATAACAATTTAGTAAGTTGTAACATCCCAAAATTTAGGATTTATGCAATTTACAATTTATTTGGACTTAATGGTTGTATTAATGGATTATTATGTTAATTTAAGTCAATTTCGATCATTATATCAGTTAAATAAGAAAATACGAAGATGAGGGGTATAATGAGCAAATAGATGAAAGTGACAAATAAAAAGGTGAAAGGCCATTCATTTATCAAAATCTCACTCTCTCTCTACACTCTCTCGTCTCTCTCTTTCTCTCACTAAGAACCTACGGAATCTTCATCAAAAGTCCCAAGAAATCAACAAATTTAAAGTGCAAAAGTTGGATTCAAGTTGCAGATTAGGAACTATAACAACTGCAAGCTTCAAATCAAGGTAAACAACATTAAATATTTCAAATTTTTGATGGTTTTGGTTCGGTTTTAGAAGAACCGATTTCTAAGATTTATGTTGCAAATGTTAATGGATGTTGGAATTAATGGTGGGAATGTTTAAATCGAGTGTTAGTGATGCAATGTACAAAATTTCAGAATCAGATTCACACTCTAAGTATGATTTTGAATGTTAGTGTGTGTTTTAGTGTGTGTGTTCTTCGAGAATTATAGAAAAATGGACACAAATGTGAGATTTTTGGTACATTATGACATATTATAAGTTGATATAGTACATTTAAGTTCATATTTACAAATGTAGTTACTGAAACATGCAAAAATGGTCAAAAAATGAAAATCTGGAAATATGCTAAGTATGAACTCGGACTGATGATCCATCCGAATTCGGACCATGCCTGTTTCGGATCCACCAATTTCGGACCATATACAATCCGGACCCAACAGTGACTTCGGATCCTGTCCCATTTCGGATCACACCCAATTCGGATCCATTCTATTTCGGACCAGAGCCCAATTCGGACCATCCGAATTCGGACGAGGTCCGAATTCAGTGCTATTTCAATTAATTTTCAGAATTTAAGTTTTAAGCAATTACTGATACAAAGTTCACTATTACACTTACTTTACAGATCATTGTGGTGTTATCAAAACACACATTAATTCAGAGACAAATCACACTATACCAATCACTGTGAGTAACAGATTGTCATTCTAACATTTATTGTTTTTGCATTCATGTTTATATATTCAATGGCATGTTCACATTGTTCATATACATCATTTGGCACTCGTACATGATTTGTTGTTATGATGCACACTCGTACTTGACATGTAACACACATGTAGCCAGCGTTCATTTTAAAGTGCATCTATTTACATCATGCTTGAACTGCATGATCATTACTTCACAATCTGATGCGACCTGGACTGGGGCTGACAGCAGGCCACTGTCGGGGACTGATCATCCCACTCGTTATCCCGTCAGGTTCGGCACATCCCCGATCAGCATTTGAACTGCCAACCCATGCTAGCACTGCATGGTTTACACATACATTGAGGCTTACACTGCCTGATTTCACATACATGGGGCTTACACTGCCCATGGTTAAGCATTGCTTGTAAAGAAATAATTGTTGTTTGCATAATCTGTTATCTCACTAAGCTTTAGCTTACAGTTGACTCACAAATGTTTTCAGGCAAAGGCAAAAGTGTAGCAGGACCTTCTACTTAAGCATTTCACTTCAATATCCCGGAGACTTTAGAAGCTATTGGTACTTGAATGTAATAGCTTTGGGCTGGAATTTGTTACTTTCAAAACAATTATGATGTTGTAATAGTTAGACTTAATCACTGTAGACATGTACTTTCATTGCTTTAGAGTGGATTTGCTTAATTCTGATTTAAGTATTCAATTTCAATTAACGTGATATTCATTGGGTTATTTGTTGATCCTGGTGATTCTAATTATGCTATCAAAGCAAGAGGGTGTCACAGGTTTTGGTATCAGAGCATTAGTTTGAGGTTTCAAGTGTCCGCAAGGACTTGGACTCAAACTTAGGTTATGATATTAGAATGGACTCCTAGGAAATGATCCGAACTAAGATAGGATTGACATGCACACGGGGACAAATAAAGGGTAACTGTAAACACTTAGGACTTACAAATAAATGTTCTAAATATAAATTGTTATATTTCAGAACATGTCAGGAGACGATATGACTCCTCAACAGATGTTCCAGATGATGCAAGCTCTTATGGAACAGAATAATGAACTACAATCCAAAAGAATGGCTGAGCAGGCTCAGTCATTTGCGGATCAATTAAGGACCAGAGATAAGGCCGAAGCGAAACGAAAGGCCGATAAAAGGAAGAACAAGGAACAACAACATGATGATCAAGAAGAAAGACAATCAGACACTGGGTCTTCTAGCAAGTCAAGGGGTTGTAGGTTTAAGGATTTCAAAAGTAACGGGGCTGTTACTTTTGATGGAACTGGAGATGCTGTCACAGCATTGGAGTGGACCCCACCACTGAACGAACTTTCAGAATCAGCGACTGCGCTGACAAGGACATGGTCCGCTTTGCAACCGCTATGTTTGCAAGGGACGCTGTTATGTGGTGGGATGCAATGACACATGTGTTGACGATGGAGGTAATGTCACACATGTCCTGGAGTGAATTCAAGGAAGTATTCTCTCAGCAATACTGTCCTACTGATGAGAAGCGCCGTTTAGAGGCAAAATTTCTGAACCTGACTCAAGGAACGAAAATGGTTACACAATATGCCGTCGAGTTCACTCGTTTAAGCCTGTTCGCACCTCATCAAGTCGATACAGAGGAAAGAAAGATAGCCCGATTTGAGGCCGGACTAGACTATGAAATTCGCCGAACCATGAGTGGGGTCCGGTATACAACTTTTGCTAGTTTGCTAGAAGCTGCTCGGAATGTGGAGCAGATCGTCTTATTATCTGGATATGTCATCGGATCAGCCGCCGCAACACCGACTCAACCATCGCCGCCAAAAAGGCAGCGGGAGTCTGGATCCTCCCGATTCTCTCCTCAATCCCATCAACAATCATCATCACCCAAGAAGGGAAGGGCCTTTTCGGCCAGTTCTGAAATGAGAGACTGCAGGCGATGTAGAAAGGCGCACTATGGGGAGTGCAAGACTCAAGACATGTACTACTTTTGCTGTGAGCAGAAAGGCCATCACTGGGAGCATTGTCCTCGAAAAGACGATGCATGCTACAACTGCCACAGACTTGGCCATTTTGCAAGGGATTGCCCGAAACCCCCAAGAGATCAGAGTGTTCAACAATCGACAACAAGATCTTATGCAGCTTTCACTGCTCGCAGGGATCAATCTCAAAGGGCTCCAACAAGGGCATTCCAAATCACAGCTGAAGAAGCAAAGGATGACCCGGAGGTGGTCACTGGTACGTTCTATGTTAACTCAATTCCTGCACGTATCTTGTTTGATTCCGGAGCAAATGGTTCGTTTGTCTCCACTACATTTGCTCGTCAATTCAATATGCCTACTTAAAAACTGCAATTTGTACTTGATATAGAGACTGCTAGCAACATGTTAGTTAAAGCAGACAAAGTGTATAGGAATTGCACGTTATTAGTAGAAGATGTAGTGTTCAACATAGACTTAATTCCCATGGAGTTCGGGGAGTTTGATGTCATAGTAGGCATGGACTGGTTAGTCCATAATGAGGCCCAGATTGTATGCAAGAAGAGGATGATTAAGATTACCACTCCCGAGGGCCGAGACATATGCATTTATGATGACAGACACAAAGGCGACTTATGCCTTATTTCAATTGCAAAAGCCCGAAAGCACGTTGCTAAGGGTTGTTCAGCTTACTTAGCCTAGGCTGTCGATGCAAAGGCTGAAGTTCAATCTCCTTCCACCGTTCCCGTCGTTTTCGAATTTCCAGATGTCTTTCCAGAAGATATCTCGGGATTGCCACCTAATCGTCAAGTGGAATTCCGCATTGATCTCATTCCTGGAGCTGCTCCAATAGCAAAGGCTCCTTATCGATTAGCCCCTGCTGAGATGCAGGAGATGATGAAACAATTACAGGAGTTGCTCGATAAGGGTTTCATACGCCCAAGTTCTTCACCATGGGGCGCTCCTGTGTTGTTTGTTAAAAAGAAAGATGGCACATTACGTATGTGCATCGATTACCGCGAACTTAACAAAGTCACAATCAAGAACAAGTACCCATTACCCCGGATTGATGATCTCTTCGACCAGTTACAAGGCGCAAGCTACTTCTCGAAGATTGATCTTCGCTCGGGTTATCATCAACTCAAAGTACATACAGACGACATTCCAAAGACGGCTTTCAGAACTCGTTACGGACACTACGAGTTTCTGGTAATGTCATTCGGTCTCACAAATGCGCCGGCTGCTTTCATGGATCTCATGAATCGAGTCTGCCGGCCAATGCTCGACAAATCGGTCATCGTGTTCATCGATGACATTCTCATCTATTCAAAAACCGAAGAGGATCATGCAGCACATCTGAGAGAATTACTAGAGTTGCTACGCAAAGAGCGACTTTATGCCAAATTCTCGAAGTGTGAATTCTGGTTGAGGCAGGTACGTCTCAACATTCGAAACAATTTTTCATGATCCTTATATTCAATCATAAACTCGTTGTTAACTTGTACCTACTCAATATTCATGTCAAATCCAATTCTTGGGGCACGTGATATATGGTGCTGGGATTGCTGTTGATCCTGCAAAGATCGAAGCTATCCAGAACTGGGAATCACCCCGCAACGCCTCAGAAATTCGTAGCATTCTGTGATTGGCTGGTTACTACCGCCGATTTATTAAAGATTTCTCAAAGATAGTCGTTCCGCTTACAAAGCTGACTCGCAAGAATACAACCTTCTTTTGGAGAGAAGAACAACAAATGGCTTTTGACAAACTGAAGAATCTGCTAAGTGAAGCACCAGTGTTAGCCCTGCCTGAAGGGAACGAAGACTTTGTAGTTTACACAGATGCATCAGGCATGGGTTTGGGTGTTATTCTGATGCAAAGAGGAAATGTCATAGCATACGCTTCTAGACAACTCAAACCACATGAGAAGGATTACTCTACTCATGATCTAGAGTTAACTGCTGTGACATTCGCTCTCAAGTTATGGAGACACTACTTGTATGGAACCAAGTGTCAGCTATACACCGATCACAAAAGTTTGAAGTACATATTCAGTCAGAAGGACTTGATAACGAGGCAGAGAAGGTCAATGGAGCTGATAAAAGACTATGACTGTGAGATTCTCTATCATCCAGGGAAAGCCAACGTAGTGGCTGATGCCCTAAGTAGAAAAGCATACTGCAAGGCATACTGTTATGCCTTGACTTCCACGATATTGACATCAACGATTATAGACGATGCAAGGGCTGCTCAGTTGCAAGCCTTAAAGGAGGAGAATGTAAAGGACAAAAATATCAGAGTTCAACTACCGTTAATGCAAGATGATGGAACCTGACTGAAGGGTGTTTACGGCAGAGTTTGGGTTCCTAAGTTCGGGAACATGCGAGAAGTAATTCTTGAAGAAGCTCACCAGTCTAAGTTCTCATTTCACCCTGGAAGCACAAAAATGTACAAAGACTTGAAAGCCGACTTCTGGTGGCCAGGGTTGAAAAGAGACGTTAGGCAATTTGTGGAAAAGTGCAGAACATGCAGACTAGTCAAAGCAGAACACCAGCAACCCTATGGTAGTATGCAACCTCTTTCTATCCCAGAATGGAAGTGGGATCATATTACTATGGACTTTATAACAAAGCTGCCCAAAACACGTCGTCAACATGATGCCATTTGGGTCATCGTTGACCGTCTGACAAAATCTGCTCATTTCATTCCCATCCGAGAAACGTATTCACTGGACCGTCTTGCCCAGATCTATGTAAATGAAATCGTCATTAGGCATGGTGTGCCTAAGTCTATTGTCTCTGATCGAGATAGTAGATTTACATCCAAATTCTGGGATGCTCTACAAAACGGTCTTGGTACTCGTATCGCAATGAGTACTGCTTATAGACCTCAATCTGATGGGCAAAGTGAAAGAACAATTCTGACTCTAGAAGACATGCTCAGAGCCTGTGTCATGGATTTGGGTGGTAACTGGGACGATCACCTCCCATTGGTTGAATTCTCCTACAATAACAGTTACCATTCCACAATCAAGATGGCACCGTTCGAGTTCCTGTATGGCAGAAAGTGTAGGACTCCAACCTGTTGGAGGGAAACAGGAGAAACTCCAATAGCTGGTCCTGCCTTATTGCAAGAAACCAACGAAATGATCCAACTCATTCGTCAATACATGAAAACGGCACAAGATCGACAAAAGAACTACCACGATCGCCGTCATAAAGCGATAGAGTTTCAGAAGCGATAGAGTTACAAGATTCGTAAAGCGAGGAAAACTATCACCTCGGTTCATAGGACCCTTCAAGATACTAGAAAGAGTTGGGAACCAGTCCTATCATTTGGACTTGCCGGAAGAGTTATCAGGTGTTCACCCGGTATTTCATGTGGGCTACTTAAAAAGAGTCTGGTGCCCGAAAGGGAACCATGGACTGATCACTCGGACATTAAGGTTGACGAGCGGCTAAGATTTGTGGATGAGCCGGAATGCATCTTGGAAACAAAAGTCAAGAAATTACGGAACAAAGAGATTAAAATGGTGCTGGTCAAGTGGAAGCATCATCGGGGAGCTAATCATACTTGGGAATCGGAAGAAGACATGAAGAACAAGAACCCAAGTTTGTTTAGCGCAGCATGACTTCGTGGACGAAGTATAGGCGTGGTGGAGCCCATGCTGTAACATCCCAAAATTTAGGATTTATGCAATTTACAATTTATTTGGACTTAATGGTTGTATTAATGGATTATTATGTTAATTTAAGTCAATTTCGATCATTATATCAGTTAAATAAGAAAATACGAAGATGAGGGGTATAATCAGCAAATAGATGAAAGTGACAAATAAAAAGGTGGAAAGGCCATTCATTTATCAAAATCTCACTCTCTCTCTACACTCTTTCGTCTCTTTCTTTCTCTCACTAAGAACCTACGGGTTCTTCATCAAAATTCCCAAGTAATCAACAAATTTAAAGTGCAAAAGTTGGATTCAAGTCGCAGATTAGGAACTATAACAACTGCAAGCTTCAAATCAAGGTAAACAACATTAATTATTTCGAATTTTTGATGGTTTTGGTTCGGTTTTAGAAGAACCGATTTCTAAGATTTATGTTGCAAATGTTAATGCATGTTGGAATTAATGGTGGGAATGTTTAAATCGAGTGTTAGTGATGCAATGTACAAAATTTCAGAATCAGATTCACACTCTAAGTATGATTTTGAATGTTAGTGTGTGTTCTTCGAGAATTATAGAAAAATGGACACAAATGTGAGATTTTTGGTACATTATGACATATTATAAGTTGATATAGTTCATTTAAGTTCATATTTACAAATGTAGTTACTGAAACATGCAAAAATGGTCAAAAAATGAAAATCTGGAAATATGGTAAGTATGAACTCGGACTGATGATCCATCCGAATTCGGACCATGCCTGTTTCGGATCTACCAATTTCGGACCTTATACAATCCGGACGTGACTTCGGATCCTGTCCCATTTCGGATCACACCCAATTCGGATCCATTCTATTTCGGACCATAGCCCAATTCGGACCATCCGGATTTCGGACCGTCCGAATTCGGACGGGGTCCGAATTCAGTGCTATTTTAATTAATTTTCAGAATTTAAGTTTTAAGCAATTACTAATACAAAGTTCACTATTACACTTACTTTACAGATCATTGTGGTGTTATCAAAACACACATTGATTCAGAGACAAATCACACTATACCAATCACTGTGAGTAACAGATTGTCATTCTAACATTTATTGTTTTTGCATTCATGTTTATATATTCAATGTCATGTTCACATTGTTCATATACATCATTTGGCACTCGTACATGATTTGTTGTTATGATGCACACTCGTACTTGACATGTAACACACATGTAGCCAGCGTTCATTTGAAAGTGCTTCTATTTACATCATGCTTGCACTGCATGATCATTACTTCACAATCTGATGCGACCTGGACTGGGGCTGACAGCAGGCCACTGTCGGGGACTGATCATCCCACTCGTTATCCCGTCAGGTTCGGCACATCCCCGATCAGCATTTGAACTGCCAACCCATGCTAGCACTGCATGGTTTACACATACATTGAGGCTTACACTGCCTGATTTCACATACATGGGGCTTACACTGCCCATGGTTAAGCATTGCTTGTAAATAAATAATTGTTGTTTGCATAATCTGTTATCTCACTAAGCTTTAGCTTACAGTTGACTCACAAATGTTTTCAGGCAAAGGCAAAAGTGTAGCAGGACCTTCTACTTAAGCATTTCACTTCAATATCCCGGAGACTTTAGAAGCTATTGGTACTTGAATGTAATAGCTTTGGGCTGGGATTTGTTACTTTCAAAACAATTATGATGTTGTAATAGTTAGACTAAATCACTGTAGACATGTAGTTTCATTGCTTTAGTGTGGATTTGCTTAATTCTGATTTAAGTATTCAATTTCAATTAACGTGATATTCATAGGGTTATTTGTTGATCCCGGTGATTCTAATTATGCTATCAAAGCAAGAGGGTGTCACATAAGTAAACCTAAAGAATGAGGATACATATCTATTGAATCTTGTGTGATGAATATATATAATTGGGTTTATTATGAAATAAACCAACATGTTTTCACGTTTTTTGCGTTTTCATCCCTCCATATTAACTTTTTCATAAAAGTTCTCAAATTAATTTTTTGGTTTTGGTTTAGTGAAAAATGAATATTAGAACCCGCTTTTTCAGTCTCTAAAACCTCGGTTTAATAATTAAAACCGGGGTCTAATAGTCAAATTCCACAAAATAAAAAAAACATTAAGGGACGAAAACGCAAAAAACATAAAAATATGTTTGTTTTTTGAGTAATAAACCCTATATAATACATGTATATGTACCATCTAAAACTAAATGAAATACATCAATTTCATTATTTACTCCATCTTGATTAATCTATTTAAATGAAAATTCACAGTTGTATTGTTTTTGTATGTCTTAATTTATCTTTTTTGATATGATGATTTTTTTAGACATATGAGTAAAGTTACAAAAATATATTTAAATTATTATCTATCATATAGGAATTAAAATTTAATATAAATCATCACTAATATTATTGATTAGATGGACCCAATTATATTTTAGATATTTAAGTAAAATTAACTAATTATCATAAATATTATTTATGAAAGGTAAATTGAAAGAAATTAATTAATTGGTACAAAAATTTACCATCAACATTTATTATATAAAAGTCTATTATTATTATTATTTACAAATAAATAAATTATATAATAATTTATTACATGTATACCTATTACTTTTTTTTTTATATGATGATTTGTTTTAGATGTCTAAGTAAAGTTACAAAGTATATTTAAACTATTATCTATGAAAGAAAAATTAAAATCTGATATCCATCACTAATATTATTCATTAAATGGACTCAATTCTCTTTTAGATATTTAAGTAAATTAACTAATTATCATAACTATTATTTATGAAAGGTAAATTGAAATAAATTAATTAATTGGTACAAAATTTTACTATCAACATTTATTATATTACAAATAAATAAATTATATAATAATTTATTACATGTATACCTACAATTTTTTTTTGATATGATGATTTGCTTTAGATATCTAAGTAAAGTTACAAAAATATATTTAAACTATTATCTATGATAGAGAAACTAAAATTTAATGAAAATCATCACTAATATTATTTATTAGATGGACTCAATTCTGTTTTAGATATTTAAGTAAAATTAACTAATTATCATGACTATTATTTATAAAAGGTAAATTGAAAGAAATTAATTAATTGTTACAAAAATTTATCATTAACATTTATTATATAAAAGTTTATTATTTTTATGACTGTTATTTATGAAAGGTAAATTGAAATAAATAATTAATTGACAAAAATTTAAAATCAACATTTATTATATAAATCTTTAATATCATTATTATTATTATTTACAAAATAAGTAAATTATATCATAATTTATTACATGTATACTTATTGCTATCAATAATTACTTTGTATATATATATATGAAGGGTAAATTGAAAGAAATTAATTAATTGATACAAAAATTTATCATCAACATTTATTATATAAAATTTTATTATTATTATTATTTAGAAAATAAGTAAATTATATAATAATTTATTACATATATACTTATTACTATTACTATTGACTCAACTGTTATATATATATATATATATATATATATATATATATATATATATATATATATATATATATATATATATATATATATATATATATATATATATATATATATATATATATATATATATATATATATATATATATATATATATATATATATAGAGAGAGAGAGAGAGAGTCAGGTTCAAAAAAGTACCTCTCGAAATCAAGTGCACCCGCAGGTACCAACCTTAAAAACTTTTTTTAAATTTTTTTCTCATAACCATGTTTAAATTAATGTTATACACATGATATATGAATTTCACATACATTCACACTTTCTGTGTCCTTAAAAATTATGTGAATGCTCAATGCATATTTATGTGAATGGTCATCCATGTGAATGGTCATTTCACACAATGTGAATGGTGTGAATGACCATTCACATGATATTTTTTTACAATTCACAAGATTTATGATGTTGCTTCTTTTGAAAAAAAGTCTTATAATGTTGTCTTATACATGTCTATTCAAAAAAAATATATGTGAATGATCATTCACATTAGGGTACGCTGGGTACGCTGGAATCTCATAGGTACGCTGACAACCTGATTCTATATATATATGTCTTATATATATATATATATATTAGATTATATAATATATATATGGTTTAGATTGGTATATATAGTTCTGCACTAAATTAAGGTTCTGCAATGATCCCAACCCTATATATATATATATATATATATATATATATATATATATATATATATATATATATATATATATATATATATACATATATATATATATATCATTACTATTATTTATATAAGGTAAATTGAAAGAAAGTAATTAATTGATACAAAAATTTATTATCAACATTTATTATATAAAAGTTTATTATTATTATAACTATTATTTATGAAAGGTAGATTGAAAGAATTAATTAATTGATACAAAAATTTATTATCAACATTTATTATATAAAAGTTTATTATTATTATTATTTACAAAATAAATAAATTATAGTATAATTATTACATGTATACTTATTACTTTGGACTCAACTATTATATATATATATATATATATATATATATATATATATATATATATATATATATATATATATATATATATATATATATATATATATATATATATATATAATAAAATAATTTGTTACCTAGCTATTTTTTCATGAAAATAGCTACGATGATACTTAAATTTATACCAAAATGTAAATAAGATAACACAATCTTAATGATATATCCAAATTTTTATAAAATATAACATGTCAAATGTTATAATATAAAAACAAAAAAGATATATGTTATCTATAAAATAATAAAATAAAGACTAAATTACATAAATGGTCGGTTTTGGTCCCTGAAAGAATTTTATTACACCAAGAGTATTTCATAATTTCAGATGTCTATATATAATAAGTTCAAAGTTATATCTATGAATACATTATTATCTCTATTCTCACTTTCTTCTTTCTCTCACATACATAAACACACACATATATAATGGAGAAAGGAAATGTTACACCGTCGGTGGCTCTTATCGTTGGGGTTACTGGCATGGTGGGTGTATCATTAACCGAAGCCTTAAAAAAGCCGATGGCATTAGGCGGCCCTTGGACGGTCTACGGTGTCTCACGACGACCCTTACCTATATGGTTCCCAATCTCCCTTCTTGACAAACATTTCATTTTGGACACCCTAAACCAAGAAAACACAAACAAAACCCTCTCTCCATTTTCTTCCAAAATTACTCATGTCTTTTGGTTAGCTTTAAGTGTTAATGAAAGTGAGGAAATAAACATTTCACGCAACTCGACTATGCTTTCCAATGTCCTTAACACATTAACATCTTCTCAAAACTCAAAACTCATACATGTTACGCTTCAAACGGGAACAAGTCAATATATTGGTCCGATTCATGACCCGTTACTTATATCTAAAATCATTCCTCATGATGCACCTTTCATTGAGGATTACCCAAGATTACCATTTCCTAACTTCTACTATGCTTTAGAAGACATTGTGGCTTCCAAATATCAAAAATCCTTCACCTATTCTGTACATCGTTCTTCCATAATCATCGGTGCATCATCAAGAAGTTACTATAATATGCTTCTTACGGTCTCGGTTTATGCTATAATTTGCAAATACAAAAGCTATCCATTCAGGTACTTGAGTGAATATACTTTTATTCATCTTTTGAATTAAATTGAATGTTTTATAGACCATAGAAGTAGTACTACAGCAAATACATGAATTATTAATGTATATTATTTTCATGGTTTTACAGAAATATGTAAATTTATGTTACTAAAAAGAGTAAATTACATAAATGTTCGTAAATTTAATTTCAGATTTTGTATCTAACTTTAAAAAATTATATTGGTCCGTATTTCAAAAAAGCTGATTTACCCTTATGAATTAATTTCACACATGGTCTCTAAAGTTTATTTTTTTGCTTTATATTTAATTATGTGAATCTTTATAATTTCTTAATTAGTAAGTGATATTTTTTCTTATTGTTATAAGAATTAATTGCATATTATTTATGTTTTTATCTATATGTTAATAAGTAATTTCATTATTATAACAAGAAGTAAAAACATCATTTCTCAATTAAGCAATCATAAATATACAAAAAATTAATACAAAACAAAAACTAAATTAATTAATTAGGGACCATATGTGAAACTAATTTGTAAGGGTTAAATAACAGTTTTAAAAAATTAAATTGCTTAGGAATTAAAAGCATGACAATATTTTAAAATAAGGTTACCAGTATAATTTTTTAAAGTTAGGAATAAACTTTAAAATTTATTATAAACCGCAAGGTCCATTTATATGATTAGAAAAGTGCGAAATAATTTAATCTTGAAAATAAATGACAAAAAAAATATAAGAGATGATAAGACATTTCACCACATGTATTAATTGTACGTAGAAGATAATATTGTTAATTAAATATTTTATGCGTTTGGTAACTCATCCTTTTTTTTTCTTTCCTATCATGTTTTTTACATTATTTTGTCTTGTTCATACTATGTATATCTATGTTTGTAATTGCATGTTAACAAATCATGTCATATTTTACTTAGGGTAAATTACTAAAATAATAATAATTGTTTTGATTTTTTATCTTTTTAGCAACATTATTATTATTTTTTTATCACTAATAGAATCAACTTTTGTATTTTTTATATAAATAACATTAACTTTTGTAATTTTGTATCATTGATAACATTAACTTTTATATTCCTTTTATCATTTATAGCAACAATTTTTTTAAGTTTTGCTATAATATAAATTAATGATAAAAAAGATAAACGTTGATGTTATTAATGATAAAAAATAAATAATATTGTTATAAATGTTAAAAATGCCTAAACTTGTTTTTATTTTTAGCAATTGGACGTGAAGTTTAACTATAACTTAAAAAATTAAATCATCATATTTTAATTGTATAATTGATTAGTCCATTGAATGTTTTCTTTTCATACTAGAAAGGTTATAAAAATCTACATGTATAAGCAACCAATTAATTATATATATATATATATATATATATATATATATATATATATATATATATATATATATATATATATATATATATATATATATATATATATATATACATACATATATACATATATATATATTGTGTTTTAACTCAATTTAATTTTTCAAATTTAGTCAGAAAGGAAGTTCTGGACCCAAAAAGGATTTTTTTGTTAAAATTATATACAATTTATCTTTCAAATATGTATAAAACTCTAAATTAAAATGTCATGCATGTTATTTTTATAACCTGATCAAGATAACCATTTTCACAACTTGAATAATACAAAAATATGGATTTTAATGGAAAAAAAGTGAGGACAACTATCCAACTACGTAAAAATATAAAAAGATAGATTTTTTTTAAATATAAACCCATAAATATGCATAAAACTTTTATCATGTCTTGTAGTTTTCTCTATGCATTTAAATTTGAACATTTTTAAATGCTTAATTATATCCATGAACAGCACGATAAACATTTGTTTGCCAATTTCCTAAAATATGAAAAAAAAAAAAAAAAAAAAAGATACATGATTGATTCATCCTGTTATTATGGTGTATGTATAAATTTATTTATTTTAATCTTGACATGTAAAGGTATTTCGGAAACAAGTACACTTGGAGCCATTTTTGCGATGCATCAGATGCCAGAGTGTTAGCCGAGCAACAAATATGGGCTGCAGTGACAAACAAGGCTAAGAACCAAGCTTTTAACTGCACAAATGGTGATGTGTTTACATGGAAAATGTTATGGAAAGTGATTTGTGATGTGTTTGAGATTGAATTTGTGCCATTCAACGAGGAAGACAAGTTTGATTGTGTCGATTTTATGAAGGATAAAGGAGAAGTATGGGATAGAATTGTGGAAGAAAATGGATTGTACAAGACCAAAATGGAGGAGATAACATGCTTTCGTGCAGTAGATTCGGTTTTAAACTTCAATTTCCAACATGTTTGTTGCATGAATAAAAGTCGAGAATTTGGGTTTTTTGGGCATGCAAATACACTTGTGAGCATCAAGGAGTGGATTGAGAAGCTGAGGCAAATGAAAATACTTCCATAGAGATTGTAGCTATTGTATTTATTTGAGAAGTTTGTGTTGAATAATGCTTCAAGATATGGTGGTTAATTTCTTTAAACTTGATGGTTAAAGTTTGTGTCTTTTGAGTTGTTTTTTTTATGTTTCATTTGTTGACAATTAAACTTGTGTTAATTGTTAGCTTTAATGTTCTTCATATTAGATAGTAATGGGTTTGTAAGTTATTTTTATTTTGATCTTTCATTGGTATTGGAGTTACTTTGTAAGCCTATATATAGGTTGCATTCTATTTATCCAATATATATGCATTAGTATTTTCCTTCAATAAAGTTTATTCTTTCATCTATTATTCCTTTGTTGAAATTCTGTCTCCAACAAAGTGGTATAAGAGCATTGAGAAAATTTAGGCACTAGCATCCTTTTTCTTTGTTTTCTCATTACCAGGTTTTGGTCTAGAGCAAATCTTTTTTTTTTTCCATGGCAGCTAATAGCACCAACCTAAATTCGCAGTCCTTAGTCCCAATTTTTAAAGGACAGAATTATCATTTTTGGAGTTTTGAAATGAAGACTCTTTCCAGATCCCAAGAGCTATGGGAGTTAGTCGATCAAGGTTTTGACGAGGCAGCAGGGAGTCAAGCCGGAGAAAATGATACTCGTTTACGGGAGACTCGCAAGAAAGATGCTAAATCATTAGTTCTCATCCAGCAGGCTCTTGCTGATGAGATTTTTCCAAGAATTGCAGCAGCGACTACTTCGAAACAGACATGGGAGATTCTTCAAACAGAATTTTGGGGTGACAAGAATGTAATTGCTGTGAAGTTGCAAACTCTTCGACGTGATTTCGAAAATCTTGGCATGAAGGAGAAAGAAACGGTTCAAGATTACATGTCTAGATTGAACCGTTTCTAGAATTGTCAACCACATGAAGATATATGGTGATGCGGTAAGTAATCAAACTATTGTCTGCAAGGTTTTGAGAAGTCTAATGTCTAAATTTGATCATGTGGTTGCGACAATTGAAGAATCAAAGGACTCATCTACTTACACTTTTGATGAGTTGATGAGTTCTTTGATAGCACATGAAGATAGGTTGAACAGGTTACCAGAAAAAGTTGAGGAGAAGGCATTTCAAGTAAAAGGAAAAACCAACAACTCTGGAAATGTTGGGCACAACAGAGGTGGTTTCCATGGGCGAGGCCGTGGCAGAGGTCGAGGAAGATATCAAGGTGATCAAAGGCAATATAAGAGCACTTTGCAATGTCGTCATTGTAAAAAAAGTGGTCACACTTAACCCTACTGCTGGATTAAACAATAGGAAGAACAAAAACATGCTCAGTTTACCGAGCATGTTCAAGAGGAAGGAAATCTATTTATGGCTCAATCGTCTATGGGTCATGTTCGAAATGATGTGTGGTTCATAGATAGTGGTTGCTCCAACCACATGTGTAGCATTAAAGAGATGTTCAAAGAGCTTGATGAATCACAAAAATCTGAGGTGAGGCTTGGCAATGACAAATCGATGAAAGTTGAAGGAAGAGGTGCAATTGCTATTCAAATCTCACATGCTAGTACAAAGCTTTTGCATGATGTGCAATTTGTTCCTTGTCTTGCACATAATCTTTTAAGTGTAGGACAACTATTGACCAGTGGATTAAGTGTGTTATTTGAACATAATTCATGTTGCATTCATGATAAAAACACTGGAAAAAACCTTTTTGAAGTTCAGATGTGTAAGGTCGCCTGACTACGGATCCTATCTTGACGCGACACCTGCCAACGAGTGCGGAATCCTCGTTAGCGGCTTGACGGATAGACCACACACACGAAAACCGGAGAAACACACTGCGATAGACGAACAACGGAACGCCCCGACACGTGATTCTCTCCAAGAACAAACTCTCTGATTACTTGCAAGTTCGAGATCGCCCGTTGCACTAATCTATCAGAAATTCTGCAAAAGTCTCTTCTTCCGGATGCTCTGATTGCTCTTAAGTTCGACCGAACCTCTGAGCCGTCTAAGATCTATCTAATCAAAACTGATTAACCCTTAATTATAGGCACTGATTCGAACCTGGCCAGGACAAGTTCGAATAAGCCCACGACCTTTCGAACTTGTCCTCCATAAGTTCGAACCAGTTCCTTTGAACTTGTGCCTTTAAACTTGTTCTTGAACTTATCAGAACTTAATATGATAGTTTAGAACTTACCATGCAAATGTAAACATCATACACAGTCATGATATCAATTAACAAACCTAGACTGCTGTCGTCACACCGGATGTACCAACAGACTCCCCCTTGAATAGCTTCTAGTTGTTATTCATTGATCGTAATAGACTATCAGATTCAGAGACTATGAATACCGAAACTAGACAGCAATTGTCACATCGGGTGTATCAACAGACTCCCCCTTGACGATTTCTTCAAGTACATATTCATTGATCTATGAATACCGAAATCACCTTTTCTTCTTTGTTATCCATGACTGCCTTCTGATAGTTTTTGCAAACACCTCAACAAAGAATCGTCTTCCTAGATTTATAAGGTCCTTCCAAGCTAAATCAATCACTTCACACTTCAGAATCTGATTCATCATTTAGTGCAGATTTCAGCATCTCTAGATCTATCACATTCTGATCTTCATTCATAACACCTTCATCGAGTGACTTCCAATCAGGTATATCTTTAGGAATAAATGCTCAATCCTCAAGATCCTCCTGTTCTAAGTCATCTTCGAAGACAAACCTCATTTCATCTTCATCGAACCCTGGCAATGCTCCGATCAGACCTTATCTTCAGTTACTTTAGTCGCCTCTGAATCCTTGTCTTTTCCCTTGTCAACGGCTATGAACACCGACTCCCCCTGAGGATCAGCAAGCTGAGCAAATTGTTGTCTTGAAAGATCTGCCAGCTCACTATTCAGGCCATCTTCTTTGACTTTTCTACGGTTTCTCCCCCTGAGATGGACGATCTTTCAACAACTCCTCCAGTATAGCCTCCAGATTTGCAATCTGCTGCTGCTGATCAGCCATTGTCTGATCCAACTGGGCATTAGGATGTTGAAGTTTATGAATCGCCGTTGTCAGCTGAAGAATCTGTACTGCCTGTTAAAAACTCCAATTCTAACATTGTATAGACTTAATCAACACATGGAACAAGTCACAATATGTTAGTAGGACATTAAAAACCATTATTCAACGATAAAAATGCAATGAAACTCTCCTTACTTACATTCTTTGATGGTTTATAACGTAAACTAAACACCAGACTTAAGTTCGAGAGAAACAATCGTTATCTTCGTTAAACAGTCACAACGTCGTAAGTTTTGAAAAACTTTGAACAATTTTCAACTTTTTCAACTTGTTGTAAGGTTTGAAAAACTTTGAACAATTTTAAACTTTTTCAACTTATCACGGAATCCTTCACTTCTAGCAACAGATTATCACACAAATTTTGTTTTTCCAACTAGAATGCATCCTAGTAACTTTGACCTTTATCCTACTTAAATAAAATTAAAAAAAAATAAAAATAAAGTTACAGCTACTCATAAGTTCTTTGAAAATTACGACCTATAATAACAGAATATTTTTGCGAGAAAGTCAAAATAGGTTCAATCAGATAGCGATGTCAAACGCACTTTCAGTATTTCACTTTCACACTTAGGAATTTTTGATTCCTTTGATTGTTTGTCGTGATATACATTCCAAGTCGATTGTCGGTATGATTATCCCTTTAAACATTTTACACATTAGGAATATCCCTTTGCCTTTTTATTTATCAAGAAACTACCTTACGTGTCCCATACTTAGACATACTTTTATGATCAATACATACACACAATGATTATAACTTTTCGGTATTGCAAATTTTCTTTAAAAGGCAAACGTCGGACACAGTTCTGTATTTACATACAACAGAGTGTCTTAGTTTGTCTTAAGGTTATTTAAAGCTAGCAAGACAGCGGTGACACGTCTGTACTGACGTACAACAAAGCGACTTATCTTGCTAACTCGAGTCAAACAAGAGATCACAGGTCTGTACTTACGTACAACAGAGTGACTTGTTTTGACTCTCTCCTTACTATCAAAATTTTTCTTTTCTTTTCTTTTCTTTAAGATGTATCTGATGTGGCTATACATCCCCCAGAAAATTTGCATACCTCATTTAGAGTCATTGTCTGTATGTCACTAACATAAAAATTAAGACCATTTGGTCATACATCTAAGTTAGTTACACATATGACTTTTTCTTGAATATTTTATTAGCTTTTGAGATTTCCTTTGTGTATTATGCCTACCAACACATCACACAAGAAAATTTTACATCACTTAGAATTTATGGTGGATTATGTGTGAAAGCTTAACACTTAGAGTTTGTTTAGACTGTGCAAATTTTCGTCACTTTAAACATATGTCTCTAAGACTTAACTCATTTGTCTAATATTCTCTTTTTTTGAACTCTTAATGGTTTTCTCTCCTTTTTTCTTTGTTTTTCATAATTAAGATAAGCTAATAAACTAACCTACTAACTTATTATAAAAAGAAAGAAAATCTACTAAGGTCAAGTTACTCTGGATTACGCATTCTATTTAGTTGAACTAACAACTCAAACCGTGATTTACCAAATGCTTTTGTGACTAGATTCGCATAGTTGTTCTTTACCAACATTGTTATATCAATTACCACACTTTACCCTTTTCCCGTAAGACTTCTCCACTTGGTCTAAGGACCCAATCAACATGCCTGCTGTTTTGTCCTTTGTACCCCTGTCCTGTGTCGAGAGCAACCACTATCCATAAACCATTGGTTATTAGGACTTGTAGTTAACTCCTGTAGACTAAACAAGAAAAGTTAGTTATCACGGGGAACCTAAGCCATGACCGACTTGGTATTACCATCCTCATCCACAAACTTGAACTCTTTCAAATACCCATCTCTCCTTTCAGGTGACTTGGGTTTTTGATTGAGAACCCTATTGTGGAGTTAAATGATTAACATCTATTCTCGACCTTTGGATTGGTCTTTGCGGTTCAACCCTTGAGTAATTCCTATTATAGCACATCTCAGGTTGATAATTCTGGGCTATACCTGGTGTCATGTCTATGAGGAGAATTAGACCCAACTAGAGTGTGACTCCTCTTAGGTGTATTATTCCTAATAATGGATTGGGGGCCAGACCTTGATTGACTAGGGAATCTATTCGGTGAATTATTCTTAAGTCCGTCATTTTGTTTGAGAGACACCGATGGTTGTCGACTACCTAGACATGACATTACACTTGAGTTCTTAGAAATTTGAGAACTACTTCTGCTCGTATCACTAGACATTGTTTTCAAGTTTTGTTGTTCTTGCTTCCCTATGTTTAGTGAAGACTCTGACTTCTTGTAGGGACAACCTGAAGCAACATGTCATTTCTCATGACACTTAAAGCAATACATCTTGTCAATAGATTTCTTATATGCACTATTTGACCTAGGTGTCTTACTAATGTCCTGATTGTTTGTATGAACAGCTTGGTTTAACTCCCCTTTGTTATTTTTACTTACAGTCTTTTCTTCTTCTAGTGTTGGCTTACAACTAGACTGAACACACTGTACCGTTTGTCTAACTTGAGGAGTAGTTGAAGATACTTTAAAAGACTCAGTTACCTTGACTACCTCTGATTTAACCATATCATCGGTCTCATCCTGAGGAGTAGGTACATGGTTGCTATTTGCCTCGACAACCTTAGCCCTAGACTCAGCTAATTCCATATTTCTAAGAGAGATATCTTTGGTCAGTGACTCTACATGCTCATAAATTAGTTCATTCCTGACACTTTGTTCAATTAATTTGTCATTAAAAACTATTAAATCTTGAGCATCATTTCTCAGTTTGGCCTGAAGATCTTCCTTAATGTCTAATAAATTAGCATTATCTGATTTAAGGATTGAACTTGAGCAGTCATAGATGAATCTGTTTCTAGCACTGAATTCCATTTATCATTCAAAGTAGTACATAAAGCACATAAATCATGAAAAGTAGAAAAGTTCAGTGTTACCTTCTTCCGACTAGATTCGATGTTGGCCATCTGAGCTACAAACTCCAAAGTAGTCAGCTCCTCAGTAATTTCCAGCACCAAAGGATCTGAGTCAGACTGTTGCGTATCCTCTTTCTTTTCCTCTTCTGCTCCCATATCCTTTTTCTGTCACTTCGGCCATGAAAGCCCTAGTATGAGACTCTGGATGTGTACTCCAATCATATGTGCCATCTAACTGTTAGACCCCACATTAGTAAGTAAACCAGCCACTGAACCCTGATTCCCTGAACTGGCTGAATATTGACGTCTCGAGTTCTGATGATTATCCATCTTAGGTCTTTGACACTCTCTCGCAAAGTGTCCCAACCCCTGACAGTTATAGCACCTAACTTTTGACTTATCGAATCCTACTTTATTCACACTTAGATTTCTTCCTGTTCTTTTCATGAACCTCTTCAATCTCTGTGTGACCATAGGCAATTGCCATTGTAGGTCCATTTGTTCCAAGTCATCCGGATCCACCTGATCATAATCTTCTTCCCATAGAGTTGGATCAATTATTTTCCCTTGAATACAATTCCCGTAAGGTGCTACAAACGAGGCTAGAAGCTTCAGTTGCTCCTCTGCAGTTTTAGCACTCATTGGCATTTTTGTGTATCCCTGAGACGATGATCCCGAGGTAGATGCCTGTGGCTGATCATCCGGATTTGAAAAACCCAAAAAGATCCTACTACTTATGTCTTCTACCTCTACTTGAATAGACGTTTCTGCTGAGAAGAATGTTGTAGCTGTTTTCAGTTCACTCGCGATCGAAGGTTTTGATTTTCCAAAATACATGTCTGGATCTCGGACCTGATCATAATCCCGTTCCTTCTTGAGTAACTCAAAGTTATAAGCCCTCAGCGTGCCAACGACTTTCTCAAGCGTAAGAGTGTCGTATTTGTCTTCATCATGCTTTATGAGCGCTACGTACATCTCCCATTTCGCTGGTAAAGCATCAAGAAGTTTCTCAATCTTCTCAAGTTCACGATACTCAACATCGTGATTATCCAACTCTGTCAGCAAGTGATAGAACCTAGTGATAGTCTCATCCAACTTTTCGTTTTTCAATGCCTTGAAAATTGCGAACTGCTTCTTAAGCATCTCGGTTCTACCTTTCCGAACCCTCGGATTTCCCTCACACCTTTTCTCAAGTGCATCCCACAAGTCCTTCGCTGTACGTTGATTCCTGAATGTATGTAGAATCTCCTGAGGTAATGCCATGCGAATAATAGAAAACGCTCTATTCTCAGCCTCATATACTTTCTTGTCGTCCTCTTTCATCTGTTGATAAGTCAGAACTCTCTGACGACCGTCAAACTCTTGAGTAGGTGGACTGTATCCCTCATCGATACAGATCCACATCCGCATATCATTAAAGCGAGCAAAGTCGGCGAACCGATCCTTCCACCAATAATAGTTTTCCGACTTCATTAGCTTGGGTGGTGAATTCGCCTTCCCGACTTCATGGTCCATTTCAATAAACTTTTGTAGACTTGTCATTTTTTCTTCATCTTTTTGAATTAAAACTTAATTAATTTAATTTGAAATGAATTTAAATTAACACTTTCGAACTTGAGGAATTTCAAATTTAATTAATTTTAAATTTGTTTTAAATTAAATTCGAAATTAAGTTTGAAAGCAAACAAATTCGAAACTGTGACAAATTTGAATATAGGAAAATTCGAATATAGGTAAATTCGAATTTAGATAAATTCGAAATGAAACCAAACTCGAATACAACCCGAAAATTAATTTCGAAAGGAGCGTATTTTCTGACAAATTCAAATTTTTGACAAATTCGAACAAACCCAAATACCCCCTTATCTTCGAGCGCTGCAAGTTCGAAAAACGGCAAAAAGTTCGATTTTTTTTTCAACTTTTCAGAATAAACCAAAGTTTTTAGGATTAAAAACTATGGTTTCAACCAAAATGACGAACTAATATGAACTTTTCCACGTAATCTTGCTTGAAAAACTCGAAAATATATCCAAAAATGTGATTTGACAGTCCAAAAACGTCAAGAAACCACAGATGTTACTTGTGAACACGAAGAACCACGATCACCCTAATTGCCCCGATACCACTTGTAAGGTCACCTGACTACGGATCCTATCTTGACGCGACACCTGCCAACGAGTGCGGAATCCTCGTTAGCGGCTTGACGGATAGACCACACACACGAAAACCGGAGACACACAATGTGATAGACGAACAACGGAACGCCCCGACACGTGATTCTCTCCAAGAACAAACTCTCTGATTACTTGCAAGTTCGAGATCGCCCTTTTCACTAATCTCTCTGAAATTCTGCAAAAGTCTCTTCTTCCGGATGCTCTGATTTCTCTCAAGTTCGACCGAACCTCTAAGCCGTCTAAGATCTATCTAATCAAAATTGATTAACCCTTAATTATAGGCACTGATTCGAACTTGGCCAGGACAAGTTCGAATAAACCCAAGGCCTTTCGATGTCCTCCATAAGTTCGAACCAATTCCTTTGAACTTGTTCTTGAACTTGTTCCTTTGAACTTGTTCTTGAACTTATTCTAGAACTTAATATGATAGTCTAGAACTTACCATGCAAATGTAAATATCATACACAGTCATGATATCAATTAACAAAACTAGACTGCTGTCGTCACACCGGATGTACCAACAAGATGACAAGAAACAGGATGTTTCCGCTTGAAGTTTCTCGTGATTATGAAAAAAAATGCTATGGTAGTCAAAGAATTTTCAGAGGCAGATTTGTGGCATTTGCGATATGGTCATTTGAATATGAAAGGCTTGAGGTTGCTAACTCAAAAGGATATGGTGGTTGGTTTGCGTGTGATTAATGATCTTCACTTTTGCGATGGATGTGTATATGGAAAACAAAGCATGGTTTCATTTCCTGCAGGCAAAGCTTGGAGGGCCAATGATTGTCTTGAACTTGTGCATGTTGATCTTTGCGGTCCAATGAAAACCGAGTCACTTGGCGGGAGTCGATATTTTCTACTCTTTACCGATGACTATAGTCGTATGAATTGGATCTATTTCTTGAAATTCAAATCAGAAACGTTTGAAAGTTTCAAGAAATTTAAGGCAATGGTGGAGAAACAAAGCAACAAAAACCTTAAAGTTCTTCGAACCGATCGTGGCGGTGAATTTTTAACTAATGATTTTGTTTCTTTTTGTGATGAGTATGGTATACGCAGGGAACTTACAGCCCCGTATAGTCTACAACAAAATGGTGTTGCGGAGCGGAAAAATCGCACGGTGGTGGAGATGGCGAGAAGTATGCGAAATACGAGAGGGCTTCCAAATCAATTTTGGGGAGAAGCCGTTGCAATAGCGATTTACTTGCTGAATATTTCCCCAACGAAGGCGGTTCAAAATCAAACTCCTTTTGAAGCTTAGATGGGTAGGAAGGCTCGAGTAAGCCATTTAAAGATTTCTGGATGTGTAGCTTATGCTTTGGTTAACATTCATTCAAAACTAGACGAAAAATCACAAAAATGCATTTTTGTTGGCTATAGTTCTCAATCCAAAGAATATAGACTTTATAATCCAGTTAGTGGCAAATTTATTATTGACAGGGATGTAAAGTTTAATGAAGAGGAAGGCTGGTTATGGGAGAAAACTGATGAAAAAGATGTTCAAAAAGAAGTTCCAGTACCTGCTGATGAAGAAGTTCCAACAGCAACATCACCAACAGGTTCTCCAATTCTTCACCTTCCCATAACATTTCAACTCCAACTAATAGTGGTCCTTCTTCACCAACAAGCTCTCAGCCCCCGTCTGGTTATGATCATACACCAAAGAAGTTTCTATCGCACGAAGAAATTTATGAAAGTTGTGACTTTGCTTTATATGTGTCGGAACCAAAGTATTTTGAAGATGCTGTTGAAAGTGAAGTATGGGAAGTGGAAATGTTGGAAGAAATGAGGGCAATTGAGCGCAATCAAACAAGGGAATTGGTAGATCTTCCAGATGGCAAGACTCCTATTGGACTTAAGTGGGTAATTAAAGTAAAATACCATGCTGATGGATCAATACAGAAGTACAAAGCAAGGCTTGTTGCTAAGGGGTATGCACAACACCGGGGCATTGATTTCAATGAAACGTTCTCACCAGTTGCAAGGTTTGAAACGGTAAGAACTCTTTTATGTCTTGCTGCAAAAAAAAGGTGTGTCAATTTATAAATTGGACGTAAAATCTGCATTTTTAAATGGCGAACTAGAAGAAGAAGTTTATGTGTCTCAGCCCGAAGGCTTTGTTAAAGGTGATGGCCAACAAGTGTATAAGCTTAAGAAGGCGCTTTATGTCTTGAAACAAGCTCCACGAGCTTGGTACAAGAAGATTGACTCGTATTTTTTGGAGAATGAGTTTGTTAAAAGTGAGAATGAACCCACATTGTATGTGAAGAATACTAACAATGGAGATTTCTTATGTAACAACTGGCCTAAAAATATAAGGTATGAAACTCGAAAATTAAACTAATATAAAACTCGAATAATGAAGTAATAAACTCGAATGAAGTTATATGAATCTCGAATCATATAGTAATAAACTCGAATGATATTACATGAAACTCGAATCATGTAAGTGTAAACTCGAATAATGATGTGATGAAACTCGATTAGTAAAGGCATAAACTCGGATAACACTCTGATGAAACACGAATGAAGAAGGGATTTTCTCGGATGATGCAATATAAAACTCGGATGATAAAGATACAAATCTCGATTCCTAAGGGATGAAACTCGAATGAACCTACATAAAACTCGAACAAGTTAAACAAAGAAACTCGACTAAAGCTATGTAAAACTCGAATGACAAAGGCATAAAACTCGGGTATAATGATATAAAACTCGACTGACACTGTAACAAACTCGATTCACACTTGAATCGAGTTTAACATTCCAGAAAATTTTCTAAGTATGTATATATATATATATATCCGAAATTATCACTATCACCTTTTCGTTCATACTTTTTGTACTTTTATTAATATAAAATATGCAAACCCATACTACTTATCACTCTAAAAAGTAAGTTGTCCTTTAAAGGACAACTAGCTTGTACTTTTGTATTATTATAATATTAAACAACATGCAACATGTAATGATAAAATCGGCCACACCTTTTTGCCCAACACTCAACCGATTCCACCATTTCACTTTTCATCATTTCATTGAAAATTTTAATTAATTTATCTTTATTTTTAATAACCAATTTTCTTCTATAAATAGAAGACAAAACCCACTTCACAAAAACACACCAACTCACAAACCCTCTCAAAGCAAATCGGCCAAAATTCAAAAGCATTCTTCAACTTCTGTAAGTTTTTCTCATTCATTTTATTTTCCACCTTAAAAATATATAAAACATGAAAAATTAAAGATATTTACTAAAAATGTAATATTTTTCATTTACAAATCGGTTTTCATAATACTCGTGATAATTTTCCATGCAAAATGTATGAATACTTTTTTTCATAATAATGCACATGCTCGTATATATATGTATGCATTTTCGTATAAACATATATATATGTACATATATACGTGAGTATGCATGCATGCAAACCATTTTAGAAAATAAATATCCATAAATCGATATTCACGTATAACACCCCACAAAAATAATTCATACATCACAAGTACATAAAAACGATTACGAAGTACTCCAACACGTATTATAATGATATTGACCCGAACTCGTAAAAATATTAGGACGAGTCTCGACCATCCGAACAAGTGCTTAACACAGATCCAAAAACATCATCAAAAACCAACAAGGTGAGTCTTCATAGTCCCATTTTTCACATAGTTATGCTTTGGGATGAAATACATGCTTCGTTTTTATATGGACACGAAAACTTCTCGATTCTATTATGTATTGCGTATGAGAATCTCCGCCCTTATATCATGGAATCGTTAGTTGCATTTGTTTGCAAGCGCGAATATATTGTGAATAGATCTATTGGGAGTCATGTCCCCCACTCGGGTTAGTGGTTTAGCTAACAGCGGGTGCATATATATTCAACACACGGTATTTTGGGAATACTGCTCGGGGCAAAACTCATTCTAATTAAGCTTCGGTGACATGATGGTTTACGTAATACATCTCATGGAATTTATGATTTTTATAAATTCAACGCATCTGATAATGTCCATACAACTGGTCTTTTCGTGTAAACCTATGAACTCACCAACAATTTTGTTGACGTATTTTAGCATGTATTTTCAGGTAATTAAGGCAAGTGTGCCTTCGGATACACCAACTTTCAAGCTTCCGCATTTCATGGAGTCGCATGCATATTTCGAAACTAACGGAGATTTGACTGCATTATTTTTGGACGCATTAATTATGTATTAAAATCTCTGTATTACGCGAACTTCATTTCTTTCATTTTGTAAAACATTATTACATTCTTAAATTTTAATGATGTATTATTTCGAAAACGTCCATTTAGTGGTCGTTCGTTATAATTATGGTTACGCTTCCGCACTCGTCACGACTCGCTGCCAACCAAGGTAGCAGGGTGTGACAGATTGGTATCAGAGCCATAGTTATAGTGAACTAGGTTGCATTAGTACCCTAGACTATAACTGCACGTAAAAATTTCTGATTTTAAGAATATTTTTGTAACTAACTAAAAGATTACAAATGAACCTTGTTAGCAGAAACCATGAACCATCCAGAAATTATCATCCTGTCGGACTCAGAGGAGGAATACACTCCCGCAAGTCCCACGGCCACGGAAGTCTTCCCAGAAGAAGAGACCTCGGAGGAGGAGGACCCGTCGGAAGATCCGATGGAGGAATCCGAAGAAGAACCGATGGAGGAAGAGGATCCTTCACCACCGACGGCCCCTGCTCGCGTCCCATATCACCCGGCCGAACCATCATATAAGCCGTATAGGCCTTATCCTAACGGCCCAAAGATGTTGTACACACCCCGGAAACGGGTAATCATACCGAGAAGGGAGTCTATTCCTGTTCCGACTCCCCAGCCCAATCCCCCGACACCACACCGACGGGTAGACGCCCGGCGATGGACTTGGATACCGGAGACCCTCCGCGAATGGAGGAAAATGGAGGGAGTTCCTCCAAACTTCGAGATCGGAGGACCATCTTCCGCACCTGTCTCATCGCTCACTCAAGAGCCTGCCGATCAGACCATACCACTTTTGATCGCAAGGTCTACCAGGCATGACCACCAGATTCGGTCACTTAACCTGGATATCGGGGAGATGACCGCTCGTTTAGAGCGGGAGGAGTTGCAAAACTCCAACATATATTGGGCCAACCAGCACGCCCTTGCTATACAACAGGACGGACTGAATGAGCTCCGGCAGCAACTAGCCGAGAGCCAAGCCCGGATCGAGGAGTTGACACAGCGCGTCCACTCAATGGAAAAGGGAGAGAAGTCTGATCACTCCCACACCTAGTACTTTTCCATTTCCTGTGTATTAGTAGGAAAAGTATCGTGTAATAGCGTAGGATAAAATTTTCGGGTAATAACCCGCCCCGCATGTAAGAAAAATTTCGAATGATTAATGAAAATTCCCAGATATTTATGTGATTGTGCTTGATGATTTTAGTATTATGCCGCATCTTTAAGATTCAACTTCTTACACTATGATTTTCTTTAAACTTCAAGATAATGCCGCCAAAACGAGCAATGAATGCAGCTGACATTGAAGAGCTTGTTGCCCAAAGGGTGGCTGCCGCCATAGCTACCTACGAGGCAAACCGAAATAGCACAGCCAATGGGGATGGTGGTGCCAGTCGCACCACAGGAGGAACTGAAACTCACACGAAAGGTTGTGGGATCAAAGGGTTTTTAAGTTGCAAACCCCGGTATTTTAATGGAACCGAAGGAGCAGTCGGTTTGATCCGTTGGTTTGAAAAGTTAGAATCCGTATATCGTGTCAGCGGGTGCGCTGAAGGAGACAAGGTGAAATTTGCTACTCACACCTTGCAAGATAGCGCGCTCACATGGTGGAATTCCTACGTCCAGTCTGTAGGTATTGACGAAGCCTACCAGCTCACGTGGTCCACATTGAAACAGATGATGACAGATGAGTACTGTCCAAGAAACGAACTCCAGAAAATGGAATCGGAATTCTGGAATCTATCAATGAAAGGAACGGACATTGCAGGATATACCAACCGATTCCATGAACTAAGTATCCTATGTCCGCAGATGGTAACTCCGGAATACAAGAAGGTTGAACGCTATATTTGGGGACTCGCTCCTCAAATACAAGGGAACGTTACCGCCTCCAACCCATCCACCATACAGGACGCCATCAGAATGGCCAACAATCTTATGGACCAAGTATCCCGGAGGAACGAAGCCAAAGCCGGGGAACACAAGAGAAAGTGGGAAGAAAAGACCGGGAAGAACACGGGTTCACAGTCCAAGAAACCCGAGACCGTTAAAGCCTATGTAGCAGGAGTTGAGTCAAGGAGAAGCTATACCGGTACTAAGCCTTTTTGCACCAAATGCACCTTCCACCACAACCCTGGCCCCTGTCCAACCCAATGCGGAAACTACAAACGTTTGGGCCATATGGCCAAAGACTGTAGATCCGGAGCCCCGGGTGCCAGTGGTAGCAACCCGAGGGGCTGTTTCGATTGTGGTGCAACGGGACACATCAGGAATGAGTGTCCGAAATTGAGGAACGCAGGGAGAGCTCAGGGGAGAGCATTTGTGTTGGGAGCAGGAGACGCTCGTCAGGACCCCCGCGTGGTATCAGGTACGTATCTCCTAAACGATACTTACGCTTACGTACTCTTTGATACTGGGGCTGATAGGAGCTTTATATCTGATAAGTTTAGCCAGCAGTTGAATGTTTCTACTCTTCCCTTAGACAACTCCTATACAATAGAACTTGCAGATGGCAAAATAATAAAGGCAAGTAGTATCATTAAGGAATGCACATTAAAGCTAGCAGATCACTCCTTTAAGATAGACTTAATGCCTATAGAACTCGGAAGTTTCGATGTGGTGATTGGTATGGACTGGTTGTCGCATAACCAGGCTGAGATTTTGTGTGGAAAGAAAGTGGTGCGAATACCACTCAGTAAGAAGAAAGTCCTCACGGTCCAAGGGGAAAAGAAGAACCGACAATTGAATGTCATATCCGGCCTAAGAACATTAAAATGTCTTAGGAAGGGTTGCCATGCAGTGTTGGTCCAGATCGTAGAAAAAGAGTCGAAGGAAAAACGACTTGAGGATATTCCAGTAGTACGTGACTACCCGAAGGTATTTCCGGAAGACTTGCCTGGGCTTCCTCCAGCTAGGCAAGTAGAATTTCAAATCGACTTAGTGCCAGGAGCTGCACCGATCGCAAGAGCCCCATATAGGCTCGCACCTTCTGAGATGCAAGAACTATCCAGTCAATTACAAGAATTGATGGATAAAGGATTCATTCGACCAAGTTCCTCACCTTGGGGAGCTCCTGTTTTGTTCGTTAAAAAGAAAGACGGATCCTTCAGAATGTGCATAGACTACCGAGAGCTAAACAAGTTAACGGTAAAGAACCGCTACCCTCTCCCTAGGATTGATGACCTGTTCGACCAGCTACAGGGATCTAGCTTCTACTCAAAGATTGATCTGCGCTCCGGTTACCATCAAGTAAAAGTTCGGGAAGAAGATATCCCCAAGACGGCATTCAGAACTCGTTATGGACATTACGAATTCCAGGTGATGCCATTCGGTTTAACCAACGCACCAGCCGTATTTATGGACCTCATGAATCGGGTGTGTAAACCATATCTGGATAAATTTGTAATAGTGTTCATAGACGATATCCTAATCTATTCCAGAAGTAAAGAAGAGCATGAACAACATCTCAAGTTGATCTTGGAGTTGTTAGAGAAAGAGCAGCTATACGCCAAATTTTCAAAATGTGAATTTTGGTTGCGAGAAGTAAAATTCCTTGGGCATGTGATCAACAGTCAGGGAATTCAGGTTGATCCATCAAAGATCGAGGCCATAAAGAACTGGGCAATCCCTAGAACCCCCACAGAAGTCCGCCAATTTCTAGGACTTGCCGGTTATTATAGGCGATTCATTGAGAACTTCTCGAAGATAGCAGGTTCCTTAACGGAGTTGACTCGTAAGGATGTGAAATACGTCTGGGGTGAAGAGCAGGAAAAGGCGTTTCAGCTGCTTAAGCAGAGGTTGTGTAGTGCACCAATTTTATCCCTACCCGAAGGGACTGAAAATTTTGTAGTCTACTGTGATGCCTCACACAATGGATTAGGTTGTGTGCTCATGCAAAGGGATAGAGTCATTGCTTACGCATCACGACAGCTCAAAATTCATGAGGTGAATTATACGACTCATGACTTAGAGCTTGGAGCAGTGGTGTTTGCTCTCAAAATATGGAGGCACTACCTGTATGGAACTAAGTGCACGGTATTCACAGACCATAAAAGCCTCCAGCATATTCTGAATCAGAAAGAGTTAAATATGAGGCAACGACGTTGGGTGGAACTTCTTAGCGATTATGACTGCAAGATTCGCTACCATCCAGGAAAAGCAAATGTCGTAGCTGACGCCCTAAGCCGAAAGGAACGGGTTAAGCCATTGAGAGTCCGAGCTTTGGTAATGACCATACAGTCAAACCTAAACTCTCAAGTCCGAGAGGCACAAGAAGAGGCAGTCAAGGAGGATAATCTGCTGAATGAAGCATTGAGAAGCATGGATAAGCAGTTTGAAATTAAGTCAGACGGATGCCGATACTTCATGGGCAGAATTTGGTTACCAAAGTTTGGAGGCATAAGGAAACTGGTCATGGATGAAGGGCACAAAACAAGATATGCTGTTCATCCAGGGTCGGACAAGATGTATCACGATTTGAAGGGATCATACTGGTGGCTAACATGAAGGCTGACATTGCTACTTACGTCAGCAAGTGCTTAACATGTTTAAAAGTTAAGGCTGAGCATCAAAGGCCATCAGGATTGCTAGTCCAGCCAGAGATACCCCAATGGAAGTGGGAAAATATCACCATGGATTTTATCACTAAGTTGCCAAAGACTTCTGGAGGTTATGACACCATCTGGGTGATCGTGGATCGGCTGACCAAAACCGCACACTTCCTCCCAATCAAGGAGACTGACAAGATGGATAAGCTAACACGAACCTATCTTAAGGAGGTCGTCTCAAGGCATGGGGTGCCAGTGTCCATTATATCAGACAGAGACAGCAGATTTACGTCACGGTTCTGGCAATCATTGCAAGAAGCTCTAGGAACGCGTCTGGATATGAGTACAGCCTATCACCCGCAAACGGACGGTCAGAGTGAAAGAACGATTCAAACATTGGAAGATATGCTAAGGGCATGTGTCATCGACTTTGGCAAAAGTTGGGACAGACACCTGCCATTAGTTGAGTTTTCTTATAACAACAGTTATCACTCGAGCATTAAGACCGCCCCATTCGAAGCACTCTATGGACGAAAGTGTCGATCACCTCTTTGTTGGGCTGAAGTAGGGGATAGTCAGATTACTGGACCTGAGATCATCCAGGAAACTACAGAGAAGATAGCCCAGATTCGGAACCGATTGAAGATTGCGCGGGATCGACAAAAGAGTTATGCAGACATCCGACGGAAGGATTTGGAATTCCAAGAGGGAGATCAAGTAATGCTGAAAGTCTCGCCTTGGAAAGGCGTAATCCGTTTTGGAAAACGAGGAAAACTCAATCCTCGTTATATCGGACCATTCAAAATCACCAAAAGAATTGGCCCGGTAGCTTACCGACTCGATCTACCCCCAGAGCTTAGTAACGTTCATAATACCTTCCACGTATCCAATCTTAAGAAATGTCTGGTTGATGAATCACTCGTAATACCCATGGACGAGCTGGAGATAGACGATAAGCTGAATTTCATTGAGCAACCGGTGGAAATAATGGACCGAGAAGTCAAGAAACTCAAGCACAGTCGAATTCCAATAATAAAGGTCCGATGGAACTCTAAACGAGGTCTTGAGTTTACTTGGGAACGCGAAGATCAATTCCGAGAGAAGTACCCCAAGCTGTTCTCAAAAGTCCAAGCAGAGGGGAACACGAGCTAATTTCGGGACGAAATTCCTTCAACGGGGGGAGACTGTAACAACTGGCCTAAAAATATAAGGTATGAAACTCGAAAATTAAACTAATATAAAACTCGAATAATGAAGTAATAAACTCGAATGAAGTTATATGAATCTCGAATCATATAGTAATAAACTCGAATGATATTACATGAAACTCGAATCATGTAAGTGTAAACTCGAATAATGATGTGATGAAACTCGATTAGTAAAGGCATAAACTCGGATAACACTCTGATGAAACACGAATGAAGAAGGGATTTTCTCGGATGATGCAATATAAAACTCGGATGATAAAGATACAAATCTCGATTCCTAAGGGATGAAACTCGAATGAACCTACATAAAACTCGAACAAGTTAAACAAAGAAACTCGACTAAAGCTATGTGAAACTCGAATAACAAAGGCATAAAACACGAATGACAAAGGCATAAAACTCGAATGACAAAGGCATAAAACTCGGGTATAATGATATAAAACTCGACTGACACTGTAACAAACTCGATTCACACTTGAATCGAGTTTAACATTCCAGAAAATTTTCTAAGTATGTATATATATATATATATCCGAAATTATCACTATCACCTTTTCGTTCATACTTTTTGTACTTTTATTAATATAAAATATGCAAACCCATACTACTTATCACTCTAAAAAGTAAGTTGTCCTTTAAAGGACAACTAGCTTGTACTTTTGTATTATTATAATATTAAACAACATGCAACATGTAATGATAAAATCGGCCACACCTTTTTGCCCAACACTCAACCGATTCCACCATTTCACTTTTCATCATTTCATTGAAAATTTTAATTAATTTATCTTTATTTTTAATAACCAATTTTCTTCTATAAATAGAAGACAAAACCCACTTCACAAAAACACACCAACTCACAAACCCTCTCAAAGCAAATCGGCCAAAATTCAAAAGCATTCTTCAACTTCTGTAAGTTTTTCTCATTCATTTTATTTTCCACCTTAAAAATATATAAAACATGAAAAATTAAAGATATTTACTAAAAATGTAATATTTTTCATTTACAAATCGGTTTTCATAATACTCGTGATAATTTTCCATGCAAAATGTATGAATACTTTTTTTCATAATAATGCACATGCTCGTATATATATGTATGCATTTTCGTATAAACATATATATATGTACATATATACGTGAGTATGCATGCATGCAAACCATTTTAGAAAATAAATATCCATAAATCGATATTCACGTATAACACCCCACAAAAATAATTCATACATCACAAGTACATAAAAACGATTACGAAGTACTCCAACACGTATTATAATGATATTGACCCGAACTCGTAAAAATATTAGGACGAGTCTCGACCATCCGAACAAGTGCTTAACACAGATCCAAAAACATCATCAAAAACCAACAAGGTGAGTCTTCATAGTCCCATTTTTCACATAGTTATGCTTTGGGATGAAATACATGCTTCGTTTTTATATGGACACGAAAACTTCTCGATTCTATTATGTATTGCGTATGAGAATCTCCGCCCTTATATCATGGAATCGTTAGTTGCATTTGTTTGCAAGCGCGAATATATTGTGAATAGATCTATTGGGAGTCATGTCCCCCACTCGGGTTAGTGGTTTAGCTAACAGCGGGTGCATATATATTCAACACACGGTATTTTGGGAATACTGCTCGGGGCAAAACTCATTCTAATTAAGCTTCGGTGACATGATGGTTTACGTAATACATCTCATGGAATTTATGATTTTTATAAATTCAACGCATCTGATAATGTCCATACAACTGGTCTTTTCGTGTAAACCTATGAACTCACCAACAATTTTGTTGACGTATTTTAGCATGTATTTTCAGGTAATTAAGGCAAGTGTGCCTTCGGATACACCAACTTTCAAGCTTCCGCATTTCATGGAGTCGCATGCATATTTCGAAACTAACGGAGATTTGACTGCATTATTTTTGGACGCATTAATTATGTATTAAAATCTCTGTATTACGCGAACTTCATTTCTTTCATTTTGTAAAACATTATTACATTCTTAAATTTTAATGATGTATTATTTCGAAAACGTCCATTTAGTGGTCGTTCGTTATAATTATGGTTACGCTTCCGCACTCGTCACGACTCGCTGCCAACCAAGGTAGCAGGGTGTGACATCTTATTAGTGTGTATTTATGTTGATGATATGATCTATTTTGGTTCTAACGAAACTTTAGTTGCTGACTTTAAGTCATGCATGATGAAGAAGTTTGAGATGACAGATTTAGGAGTGTTGAAATACTTTCTTGGTCTTGAAGTGAAACAGGTCCAAGATGGCATTTTTGTGTCACAAACAAAATATGCAAAAGACATGTTGCACAGGTTTGGAATGCAGAATAGTAAAGCGGCAGCTACACCCATGAATACTAATAAAAAATTTCAACTTGAAGATGGGACAGAATCTACTGATCCAAGCTATTACAAAAGCCTAATTGGTGGGTTGAATTATCTGACACACACTTGTCCTGATATTATGTATTCGGTTAGTGTTTTGTCTAGATACATGCATAGCCCTACCATGCAACATCTTGGAGAAGCGAAAAGGGTGCTTCGTTACATTGTTGGAACATTTGAGTTTGGTGTTTGGTACTCTAAGGATGCATCTACTATCTTATATGGGTACAGTGATAGTGACTGGGCAGGTTGTATTGATGATCGAAAAAGCACATCCGGTCATGTTTTCAGCTTAGGATCTGGTGCAATCTCCTGGAGCTCCAAGAAGCAAGATGTTGTTGCATTATCAACGTCCGAGGCAGAGTATATTGATGTCACTTCTACAGCTTTTCAAGCTATCTGGTTACGGAAGTTGTTGTGTGATGTTTTCAACAAACAAGATGGTGCAACGAAGATACTTTGCGACAACAAAGCAACCATCGCAATGACAAAAATCCAGCCTTTCATAGTCGGACTAAACACATTGATATCCGATATCATTATATTCGCAAACTCACGCACAATGAGATATTGAACTCATGTTATGTCCAACCAATGATCAAGTAGCTGATGTTTTTACCAAGGCACGTTCTGAGGCAAAACATAATCGTTTTCGAAGGAAGCTCGGAGTCAACAATTTTGAAGCAAGGGGGTGTGTTGAATAATGCTTCAAAATATGGTGGCTAATTTCTTTAAACTTGATGGTTAAAGTTTGTGTCTTTTGAGTTGTTTTTTTTATGTTTCATTTGTTGACAATTAAATGTGTGTTAATTGTTAGCTTTAATGTTCTTCATTATTAGATAGTAATGAGTTTGTAAGTTCTTTTTATTTTGATCTTTCATTGGTATTGGAGTTACTTTGTAAGCCTATATATAGGTTGCATTCTATTTATCCAATATATATGCATTAATATTTTCCTTCAATACAGTTTGTTCCTTCATCTATTATTCCTTTGTTAAAATTCTGTCCCCAACAGTTTGAAGAGTTATATATTGTTTGTTGTGGGTAATCAGATATATATATATATATATATATATATATATATATATATATATATATATATATATATATATATATAGAGGGAGGTTCAATGGAAAACCACAATGCACCTGAAAACTTGTGAAAACCGCACTGCACCACCACAAATGCATCAAATTCCACGCGTGATGAATCTAAATCCCGCATGATGCATCAAATTTCTTGCGTGATGCATCAAAATCTCGTGTGATGCATCATCTTATTTATGATCATGCCACTGCGTTTTCCATAAAATGCACCAAATCGGACGGTATACGTAGGTTTTCATAGCTTTCATGTGCATAATGGTTTTCCATTGAACCCACCCCTATATATATATATGTATATATATATATATATATATATATATATATATATATATATATATATATATATATATATATATATATATATATATATATATATATATATATATATATATATATATATATATATATATATATATAGACACACACATGAAATATTATCATTCTGTCCCCCTTCACCAACTACAACTAGTAATGTAATCGTGTGTTGCTCGGGTTGCATCAATGCATCATTTAAAAATCTTTACAAACATTTATGTATGTCCAAAATATATCTCAAGAATGTTCTAGAGAGGGCTGGGGTGAATACAACTTTAAAAAAATCACACAAATTTTTTCTCCAAGTTTGTATATGTGTATATATATACATACATTAATAAGTGTTAATTACAAGTAACTCTGCATTGCAGAATAATCCAAAACATAGGAAACGTAACAACTCAAATAAACTTACAACTAATTTAGACTCACGACTAACTACCAAGTCTTTTACTCATAAAGAGTTACAATGATCAACACACAAAGTGTTAAAAGTTGACAACTAATCACGTTTGATCACCTTTTGTAGACTAACTCGCTAGATCAACTTTGGCAACTTACACTTAGAAATTTTTGCGAAAGCTCAGTCTTTTCAAGTTGAACAACACTTTTAGTTTTCATAGAAGATTTCTTGTTGTAGTCTTTGTTTTTTGAAAAACACAAATCATTGTAAAGCTTCCATATTGGATCAACAAAAATACTAGACATTTCACTAAGAAACAAAAAGGCAGCTTTTGAAAAAGCAAACTGCATATTTATATTTGTTTTCTTCCTACAATTTGTCCTTTTTGTTTTGTACGTAGTTATTTGAACTATGCTTTATCAAAAATGAGAAAAGTGAACTTATCACTTTCTCCTTTTTTTAAAGCTATTTTGATATCAATTTGTCTTCACTCTGTCTTGACCATTGATGATGTTTGGTTTCCTTGTCAAACTGATTTGTGTTTGACAATTGTGTTTTAAAGTTACAAATTATTCTTGTCTTGGGCCAGTTTTGAAGGTCGTCAGTATGGAAACATATTCCATACGGGTAACTAAGTACTAAAACCTATCACTAACATCAGTTTTATGTAGCACTTAGACGCCAAACATGATTCATCACATATGAAGTTTGACAACCAGTTTGATACAACTAACGTATTAAATGGGTCAAAGACTTAACTAATTATTTACAAATCACTGTAATTTTGATTGATGCATTTTTGTACATAACAATCACCCTTAAATAATCAGGTTCGATTAAAAATCTCCCAATTAGATATAAGTAGGTTTGATTGAGACCTTTTTGTGGCTAACAATCTCCACCTATTTTTTAATTGATTTCAGTAAGTCATCCATTCTCACTATACATATTTACAACCTTGAAATGTAACTTTACAAGACTCAATTATGAACATAATGAAAACTAATGTAGAAACCAACAAAATTTTCAAGTACACTAAGTATAGAAATGTAAAGACTTCAACAAATGAAAATTACTTAAACTGATCTACTAAAGATCAATGCTAACAAAAAAAAAATTAACTTGATGAATTAATGATCAGAGTCAGAAACAGCAAAAAATTTGATCAACTAATGAACTCAAACTGAAAAGGGAGCATCACGCAGTTAAGTCCTTCAAGATCGGGACTTGAATCCATTTGTTATTGTTGTTCATTTAGCTTTCCTATTACGTGTTCTATCCATTTTTCTTATTTAACCTCAGTTTTCATAAAGAAAAATTGAGGATCATTTAGGTCATTTTTCATTTTTCTTAACTTATACAACATTGCCTTTTTTTTTTAAAGGAAGCAAACTCCTTATTGTGTTGTATGTTGAGCTATAATGCAACCAATTGCTTAGGCCTTGTTTGTTTTTTGTTAGAAGATCTTCGAACCCTATTATGTCTGCGAACTCGAAGACGCGGGAGGACGTTTTATATAAAAGTGTGTTTGTTTTTTTGCATCTGCCCGCGTCTGCAGACGTCTTCCTGCGTCTGCGGACATTTTCCCGCGTCTGCGGACGTTTGCAGACCTTTAGGCTATTTCTTCTGACCGCAGAATTCTACATCTAAGTTCGCAGACTGCAAACATCAACCTCTTAAAAAACAAACAACACCTTAATGTCTGCCAGATGAAGTTTAGATTGTCTTTGAAAACACATCCTATAAGTTAGAGGATCACTAAAGAAAATCCAGCCTCTGGACTCACATTGTATTAACCTTTAATATGTTATACACTTGCTGGCAGACGTAGATTGAGATTCTTTGATTCGTTAGGAAAGAAGCTAGTATCAATCAAGATAGCAATTTTTTCAAGCTCGAACTCAGGGTTGGATCTCTTCCCCTTCTTCTTGATGTTGGACTAACCAGTGTTGTTCTTTTGAGGATGTATTGGGAATTGGATCCGGTGACCTCACTTTCTCCATCAGATTCTTTAGGTAGGCCTTAACAACATTGGCAGATTCAACTTGGAACTACTTTGTAAGACCCTCAGTTTCTCAAAGGTATTAAGATTAGGTCCCCGTTATAATGCAATATCAATCAAGAAACTAAGACAAAAATTACAATGCAGAATTAAAAGTTATTACAAACAGAGGTAGAAAATTAAATATTAAAGGTACAAACTTCTAGTTTATTACATCAAAGACAAATATAACTTTTCCTGCAACCCAAACCTCTAATCTACAACCAAGTTCCAAACGGATGTTGAGACATGATCTATGCCACTTCAAGCTCTTTCACAGTCCTGACCCCTATGATCAACTGGGTCCAACCAATTCATTGCCTTTACCTGAAAATAATGCAACAACGAGGTAAACTTAATTGCTTAGTGAGTATGTAGAGTTTAAAATTTAACAAACATTTATGCATGCGTGTTCTATTGCTACTACACTACACTAGGCTCATGCACAACTCAAAGCTCAAAGGCACACCGACCGGGATAATAGCTCTGATGCGCGTCTTTGCTCCTCTCTCAGTTATAAAACTGTTGTCACTATTGAGACTTAGAAAACTATATATAGAAGCTCTGGATAATGATAACACCATACACACATATCAATGTGTGGGGATCAGCCATGTACTGGGCTAGCTAATTGTTTTATGGGTATCATCAGATTGCTCAGCACAAGCTACCCTCTGTGCTTTGATCATGGAAATGATCACATCATAAGCTTAACAGTAACCCAACACTGAGCAATAGTGTTGGTGCTAAGCTTAACAATTGAATGACTTTCAAAGTTCAGAAGGTAGTAGAAGAGATAGTCGAATGCTCATGCTCAGTATCATAGTAAAAATGTTATGCCGATATATCAAAAGCGCAATAAGATCAGAATTTCGATAGTTCAAGACATGCAACAAAAGTCTCAAACTACATAAACTGCAGATAAAGTAAAATCTACAACTCACAGTCATTGTATATTTTGCTTCTTGGCTCTTAATCTGTTGCTTACAATCTGTAATGGGTTAGAACCACTCTCTGACTTATATCAAACTCATATCAAACTTACAGACAGCTTGTCACTTTGCTACAACCTTCACTTGTGTTCTTTATTACATCTTTGAACTCAATTTGTGATTCAACCTGTTATTCATATCATTTCTAATATTTAATAGTCTTTGAGTCATCTGAGTACTTAACTCTGTATTATGTTTCTTTGTCACGATGTATTGTATCTTATTTATACATATTTGATCTCACTTTCATGTATTATAGGTTATACATGATTAACTAGCCTTATTATGGTTCATTTGCTATATTGTTATTGACATACATAATCACAACCCAATTACAAGCATATGTTACTAGACTTTGTTATGTACATATGCACATACATACATGTTTATTACTCACATAAGATCATTCCGTTTACATCTTATAAGCTTTTGTGTCTAAGACGTTTATGAAATATATTAACAAAATAACAAGATAAATACTTACCACATACATCAATGCAATTACTTTTATGCTTGAATTATGATACTTAGCTATATACTAAGATTTAGACTTATATGGAATTAAGACTTAAATGTATATAAAATGCATTTACATGAACACACACATGAAGGGTCATTATAATATCTATAATTATCTATGTCAGAAACTTATATGAACGATATTCATAACACACTCACATATGCATTTTCGATCATGCTTTTTAACAAGGTTTGGACTCTATGGACATGAAATGATAATAATGTACACCTCAACAAAACTTATATACACTACTAACATTTATTGTTGCTGCTGTCTTTATTGAATCAAACACAGAAATGCATCCAACCTGACAGCAGCATTGATCACACACAACACATTCACACCCCTGCTGCTTGACTATGTTTTAATTTGAAAGACACACACATACACACACATAACGTGTTATGGTTGCTGTTGATTAATTTCCATACTAAGCCCACCCCCGAGACCAAGTATCGGGGCTAAGGACCTGCCCACGCACACACTGCACACCCTATGTACACATAAATACACTAAACACACACAATACTTATGTTGCTGCTATTACTAATAGATATAGAACACATACCCAAGAACTCAATCTCGGACAACTCATTCACAGTTATGGTCAAGTCTCGGACCCATGCACACACACTGCAGCCACATGCATCACCCCGAGACAAGTCTCAGGGTCACCCTACAGCAGCGAACACCGAAATATATTCCCCTCTCAACTTAGTCTCGGACACACAGATGCACACT
The DNA here is from genome assembly GCA_020465985.1 of Centrapalus pauciflorus. Lineage (NCBI taxonomy): Eukaryota > Viridiplantae > Streptophyta > Magnoliopsida > Asterales > Asteraceae > Centrapalus > Centrapalus pauciflorus. The sequence continues at coordinate 189,441 of JAANYP010008179.1, forward strand.
AAATAATTAAAGTTAGGGACTGGCTTGGTTTTGGTTTCACACAACCAGTCTAGCTAGTCTCGGACCCAACACTTTCATGCACCCTTGTTAATTTCAATTCAGCATACAACTTACCTAGATGCAACATAAATGCTGGCATATGTTTAGTTTTGTCTTTTGAGGATGGATTGAACATCATAAAGAGATAAAGACACCCAATTGATGATTTTATGAAGTTTGCTGTACATTAAGGTCTTCGACAAATGAGTCTCGGACTTAACACTCACACATGCATTCTTGATTTCATTTTTTCATACGTACAAATTACAATGCTAATTAATACATGTACGCCTTTCTTTGATGTTTTTCACATAAACTGAACTCCAAATGCAAAGATTTTATGCCTTTATGTAAACAACTTTTGGTTCTGGACTTTCTGTCCAAGCCGTGACATGCAACACACATCAATGATGATTTATATGGAAAATTACCTTAAATTGATGGCATATTATTGTTCATCTTGTGTTCTTGATCCCTTTGATGTGATCCCTTTGTTGAATTAGGAAAAAAAACTCCTTCAAATTTCTAGAGAGAATATGAGGGTGCGTTTACTTACCGAAAATTTTCAAAATTTCCATCTCAGCTTTCAATAAAAATGAAAACTTGTTTACTTAACAACAATTTCATAAATTTTCATTTCACTTTTTAAAATACCACTTTTCATATTCCCTCTCTTACTTTTCTATTACCTACCCTATTTCTTTATAATAAACTCTTTCTCTCTCTTATTTTTCCATCACCTATCCTATTTTTTTTTATTTTATAATCACTTATCTTATTTTTCTAAAAACTAAAATTTCATCATCTAAACAAGTTTTCACTTTTCATAGAAACCCTTGTTTTTTTCTAAAAACTATAACTTGAAATCTGAAATTGAAAAATGACTAGTTTTCGTTAACTAAACGCAACCTGAATATTTCAAGTGTGTTTGTGTAGGTGTTTAATAGAATAAACAGATTGTTGGTAAATGAATTACCAAACTCTTAATATGGGTTTTATACATTTTAGTTTGGTTAGTTGTCAAATTACTCCCCTTAACTTTTATTATTGAAAAGTAACACATTTGACCCCAAAACATTAGTTTTATTAATTCATTACAAATTTTGTTGCTTAATTTTAAATAAAGCCAAATCGTTTATGCTAATTAACGTTAATCAGAATTTCTGGATGTTACATACTTAAGGGTTAAGGTTACCATAAGCTCCACCATGTTCAGCATAGCCAAACTGGGCAATATCACGACGTTCATAACTAGGATCGGGAACTTATTCTTGTCTTCTAATGGTCACTTTCCATGGTTTGTCTTTCTACATAGTGGCTACAACTTTGATAATTTTCTCCTTGAATCTCCTTCTCATAACAACATCATGAAAAACTTTATTGGACAAAGAATTAAAGTGTTACTTCTCTCTTCATATTTTCTTCATCAACTAACTCCATTATTTTCTTTTGGGCATTGAAAGGAGCCATTTTTGTACCATGAATCCTATTTTAAAGGCGCCTTTGGATGTTGGGCTTGGTTCCTCCCTCTATGTTAACGGTTTAGATCCTCCCCTTGAGTTTGTGCAATCATTTCACTTACTGGATCAATATAAGATGTACCTTCAATACTTGAGTCTAAATTTAGTGGTTCCAATGCTGGTGTCACAAGGCTTCCAGCATGAACTATCTTAGGCACAAATGGTAGTGTGACTGTGTTCAGGTTTTAATGGTAGTGTCCCTTTGAAGAAGATGACATAGAGCTTTTAATAGTACACAAGTCATATAGAGTTCAGGTTTGGGTGTGATAGTGGTGGGAACAGGCCTTAGAGAAGGAGCATTCATGCTTTTGACTAAGTTAAGCAGGTTGTCCTTGATTTCAACAAGTCTAAGTGAATAGGTTTCAAGGGTTGAAGTTTGTGAAGTAGAAATGGATTAAAGATTACACATAAGATCCCATTCATCCTCACAAAACATCATGTTTTAAAGGTATTCAAAAATTTGTTTGATGTCAGCCTGAACTTCCAATGAATATGGTGACTGAGGCTGATTGAAGTTAAATTTGAGATCTTAAACTAGAAATTAAGGACCATAATGGTCTTGGAAAAATGAGAAAGCACATCTGAAAGCAGATTTGGAAGAGCTTATAGTGTAGAGACAAACTCAAATTAGTTTGAAAAGAGAGAGAGAGAGATAGAGAGAGAAAGAGAGAGAGAGAGAGAGGCCTTAAGATGGAGAGTTCTTTCAATTCGACAGAGAATGCCATCAGTTGTGGAGTATAATCAAGAGTGGGAGTGGATGAAGTAGGTTGAGGTGAAGGAACAACAAAGGATTCCTTGAAAATGATGCAACATCCAAGACTTTTTAAAGCAATTTCTTAAGTCATTTGAGCTGAAGTTAACGATTAAGTATGTGCAAACTAGTATAATTGCTTAAAAGTTGAAATGAGATAAAGTAAGGAATTATGAAAGTTAATGCTTACATAAGGCCCATAAAGAAAATTTAGTTGATTGTAATTACTGTTGGATTTATAACAACAAAGTAAAGTTTGTTGCAATTTTCAATTCAGTAGCTAATTAAGTACAATGGTTAAACTTGTGAAAACAAAAAGCTTTATAGTCTATCACTAAATTATGAAGGGATAAAGTGTGAATAATTGATAGTGCAAGTGTGGAGACCATTTCTAAAGTTTGGAAATGTAACATCCGGCACTAAACCAGGTTAGCAACAATGACCTAATCTATATTTAATAGCCAATTATAATCTAATCAGTGGTCATTAAAAATTAATCAAAGAGATTAACAATGCTCATTAGAAATTTCAACTCAATTAGAATCAAATTCATCGGTGCGATGAATCGGGAAATCAATTAATCCGATCGATTTACGATATGAGGGATTAATTCAACTAAGTACATAATTAAATTATGATTAGTGACACTAATCAAACACTAACGCAATTACTTAACATTAATTATGCAAGACTAAAACAATTCATTAAAACAATGCATCCATAAGTATTTATGAATTTACAAGAAAAGGGAAATACAAGAATACATTCTAAATGCATTTATACAAAAAAAAATGAAAATACAAGATAATATCTTCAAAAATCTGCCCATAGGAGGAACATAAATGACTTGATAAATATTTTTTTACTCAACATTTCTACATCAAATCCCTCTACACCATCCTCCTTTCAATTCAAAGAAGATCTTACACTCCACCCCTCTTATCACCATCAATTCAACCTCCATCTTTTGCCTATAAATAGAGAGCTTTCCTTTCATTATTTTCACACAAAAACCCTTCTTTTTCTCTCTAAAAACCGGATCCCACACACACACACTACAAACGTTTTCATTCAAGTGTTCTTGGTGAAATTCAAGTGTTCTTGGTCCAAATCTTGCAAGAGTTCCAACTTCTTCTCAATTTCATACTCCTAACACATAAAAGTAAGTAAATACTAACTTATTTCATCATACATTTATGTTTATATAAGTCTTGCATAATATATATAATCCCCAACAACAACAAGTTTCATAAAAACTCAAGTTTATAAGTTTCTAGTTTTTGTTTTTAAGTTGTTTCTTTAAATGTGTTTATGAATATATAAACACATCATAAAAGTGTTAATATTATGAAATCAAGTAACATATATATGTTTCATTACTTTTATACAAGTAGTCTTTGAATAAACAACAAGAATCATACATTATTTCAAGTTTATAAACTGCGGAATTTCGGCAGAAATATTATATCGACTTTGAAAAATCATAACTAATTCATAGCTTATCGAAAATGAGTTGATTCTTTTCTCAAAAGTTAGATCTATGTCTTAACTATAGATCTGGAAGTTTTCACAATTTATTTTGGAGTTTAAGACCTCCAGAAAGTTTTTGGGAAACCGAAAGTTTGACAGCTCAAAAATGGCCAACATAGGGTTTTCAACGAGCTTTTTCACCAACCTAAACATCTCGAAAAATGGCCATTCTTGATTCTAAAAATCCTTTGTATATAGTAGTTTAATTTCCTAGAAAACCAAAGCCAAAAACGTTTTGGAGCTTGGTCAAAAACATCCTCAAAGTAGGCCGAAAAACCTCCGAAAAAGCTGGAAAATTATATATATATATATATATATATATATCTATATATATATATATGTATATATATACATATATATATATATGTATATATATACATATAGATATATACATATACTATAATATATAGATATATATAGTATAATATATATATCTATATATTATATATGTATATATCTATATGTATATACTATACATATACTATATATGTATATTTATACATATATATATATGTATAATTTATATATGCATATATTATGTATATATATATATGTACATACATGTATATATATATATATGTACATAATATTATAATTATATATATGTACATAATTTATAATATTACATATATATATATACATGTATATAATACATATTAATATGTACTACATATATATATATATGTATATGATATATACATATATACTATATATATATATATATATATATATATATATATATATATATATACATACATATATATAATATTATATATATATATATATATATATATATATATATATATATATATATATATATATAAACTTGACGTTTTAAGTGAGTTTTATTTATAAACTTGTAATGTTGGGTGATTTAAGACATAAAAACCTATAAATATATATATTATCATATATTAGAGATATTAAGTCCCTATTATCATTTAGGGCTCGATTTAACTCACCCGGTGCATCATCCATCAACTTACGCTAAATAGCATTTTTCACTCGTTTTTTCCATCACAAGCACGGTGAGTCCTCATAGCCCCTATTTTCACAATGTTATGTTTTGGGGTTGAAATACATGCTTCGTTTTTATATGGACACGTAAACAACTTCATTTCTATTATGTATTACACATGTGGTTCCATCCGCCCTTATATCATGAACCGTTAATTGCATTTATTTGTAAGCATGAACATATTGTGAATAGATCTATCGAGAGTCATGTCCCCCATTCGGGTTAGTTCGGGTCGGCTAACAGCGAGTGCATATATATTTAACACACGGTATTACGTATGGGAATACTGCTCAGGGCAAACTCATTTTAATTAAGCTTCGGTTGTATGATGGTTTATATGTAATACATAACATGGAGTTTATGATTTTATAAATTCAAACTCTACTATTGTTGTCCATACAAGTCAGATTTACGTGTAAACCTATGAGCTCACCAACAATTTTTGTTGACGTATTTTAGCATGTATTTTCAGGAAATTAAGGCAAGTATGCCTTCAGACGTATTTACTTTCAAGCTTCCGAATCCATGGAGTTGCATGCATATTCAAAATTAACGGAGATTTAGCTGCATTGTTTAGGATATTTTAATTATGTAATTAAATCTTTGTATTTGTGCGAACTCCATTTCTCATATCAGACTATGTAAAAACATTGTTATATTCTAAAGTTTTAACGATGTATTTTAAAAACGTCCATATAGTGGTCGTTTGTTATGATTATGGTTATGCTTCCGCGACGTCGCGCTTCGTTGCCAACCGGGGTAACGTGGTGTGATAGGTAACTTGTATAAGACTTAAGGAAATTAGACTAAGAAGTTAGTCATTTTTGTGTATGTTTGCTCAGGTAAAAGGCTACGGTTTTCTCAAGTTTCCATCTCTAACCTAAAATTTTCCTTCATTTCATCATATTAAAGCTCTAATATTTCTCCATTAGGCCACCTAAGTTGATTTCAAGCATGAAAAGGTATGTATTCTTGTGTTTTGGTGGCAATTTGAGTTAGGGTTCTTAGGGTGAGTTAGGGCTTGGCATTAAGTATCATGAAATTATTGATTGTAACCGATTTGTGCATGGATTTATACTACACTCTTGGGTTCAAATTTAGATTTATCAAAGAATTCAACAAGAGGTAATTCATGTGTGTGTGGTTATGGATTTTATGCAAAATTTAAGCCCTAGGATGAATATAGAGGGATATTATGGTGTTTGTATGTTGTTTTGTTTATAAAATGACAACAAATTGGTCACAAAATCATTATAAATTATTTTTAATGGATATTGTGAGTTAAGATTTGGTTTTGGTTGAATATCGTAACAAAAAAGGTGATTTCAGGCTGAAAATTGAGCTAGAGGTAAGGGTATGACGTGGCTATTATAGGGCACGACGTGCCTACGCAGCATGTCATTTTGGACAGTAGGCGTGCCTGACTGCATATATGCACCATTTTGCTCTGTTTAAGCTCATTTCAACTATGATATTATGCCATTTTTTTGGTTAGTCAAGTGACACATAAATCTAGCTAACCTTTTAATGATCACGAAATTGAGGGATTAATCCTTCCAAGTAGCAAACATTGTGTTAGATCTTATTTTAATTGATAAAATAAAATAAGTCAAGGGTGTAAATTGTAAATAGTTCTATTTTGGTATAAATATAATGTTGACTTTTGTTATAGGTAGATCTGACAGATTTATTTTGTACATTGCACGGAAATCATTGAGAAAATTCTAGTGCTACAGTGGTCGTTCATCTTATTCTCATCTCTATAATCATTTGAATATAATTCAATCATTCGGTTAGTGATTCATTTCTTGTTCTTAATTGTTTATGTTTGATTGTAGATTGATAATATTGGAAAAATAACTGGTATCAAAGCTGTAGGAATGATTTTTTGATTGAAAATATTGCAAACCTGTCACTGTTCTATCAATTTTTTTCGGAAATTGAAAATTCGAGTAGGGTTTTTGATTCTGTTGATCTTAGTTGTTGAAATTTGGATTGAAGGAAGGTATTTGCAAATCGATCAGTTTGATCATAAGCTTAAACTGTAATTCAAAACATTTAAAAAGATTCAGTGATTTTTCAGAAAATTCGAAAACCAATGTGTTCTTCACTGTTCAAGTAAAAAATAAAGGGGTTTAGTCTATATTTGGTCCAAGTGATTTCAGAAAAAGTGTTTGAAATCAAAAACCTTACCTTTGATATCAAGGAGGAATCAATTGAAGCATTTTTACAAAATTGACTGAATTCTAGACTTGAAATTTCTGAAAAACTAAGAAAACTCGAATATCACATTGTTCTTGTTGCATTTGAGTTGACAACACTTTTTAAACGAGTTAAACGAAGTTACAGTCGAGTTGATCATTGGGTTGAATCGAGTTGATCACAAAATCAATCGAGTTGAAAAGTGATTCATTCGAGTTGACTTGAAGTTCCATTCGAGTTGACTTGAAGCTTTATTCGAGTTGACTTGAAAACTCATTCGAGTTGCCCCATATTCAATTCGAGTTGGGAACACTTTATAATCGAGTTTTTCAAAACAATTTTCTGGATTTCAATTTTAATTCGAGTTTACTCAATCATCAGTCAAAGTCATTCGAGTTTACTAGAACCTCTATTCGAGTTTACTCTCACATTCATTTGAATTTATTGGAATTTGATTCGAGTTTATTGGCATTTGACTCGAGTTGACTTCCTTTTGATCCGAGTTGACTATCATTTGACTCGAGTTGACTCACACTTGATTCGAGTTTTATAGACGGTCAATTCGAGTTGCATTATTCTTCTAATTGACTGATTTTTCTAGATTCGAGTTGAGTACATTCATTGTTCGAGTTTTTCACACTCATTGATCGAGTTGATCTATTCAATATTCGAGTTGTTCACCTTCATTGATCGAGTTTCAGTGCATAATCATTAAAGTTTGATCAAATTTCATTCAAGTTTGATCAACTGTTCAAATTCAATCAAAATCTCATTTTAAAATCTTGGAAGATTCCTGTAATTCAGTCAACATGTCCAAAGACGCACTTGCAATGGGGTCGGAAACAAAACCTCCAATTTTGTACCGAGGAGAATATGTACAATAAAGGGAAAGATTTCTTGAGTTCATCAGTTTCCATGACCTATCTGATGAGATATTAAAGTCACTTACTGACGGACCGGGTGTGTTTCTTGATACAATACCTGGTGTACCCACCAGCAACCCTCCAATACCTGAAAGAACTGTTGAGGTCACTAACCTAGCAGAGGCACAAAAGCGTAGAAAACTGGGGGACAAGACAGCTAGAAAATTGTTGCTGATATCCATCCCAAATGACATATACACCTATCTAACAAATACCAAAACAGCCAAATTCATCTGGGATGAGGTTTGTAAGTTGATGAGGGGATCAGACAGGTTAGCAACAAACAGAGCCCGGAACATCTTAATGACATTCGAGAACTTCAGAGCTAGAGAAGGTGATATGCTGGAGAATACATACTTGAGGTTTGTTAGCTTAGTAAGTGAAATGAAGAGGAACGGTGTCACAAAGTCCAACTTAGACATCATTGTTAAATTCCTGAACGTACTTAATCCAGAATTGAAAAAGTACGCAATGACCATTCAATAGACAAAAGACATTGAGGACATGGACTTTCATATGGTGTTGAAAACCTTAACAACTATCAGGAAGTTGTTTTAAGGAAGATGTCCGGAAAGAAAAAAGCTGAAAAAGAAACCGTTGATCCTTTAGCATTATTAGCAGACATGAAATACAAGTACAAGCTAAAGAAGGAAAAAATGTGGAGTTATACATAGCAGTTCATCTGAATCAGACTCATCGGATTCCTCAGCTTCTTCTAAAATTGAGGAAATGAAGAAACAAATGGCCTTACTGTCAAAGGCATTTCAGAAGAAGTTTTACCGGAAACCTACCAACAACAAGATGAGATACAAAACAGGCTCACGGAAGTTTGATAAGAAGGAAAGATATGACAAATCAGGTGAGAGCAGTGGGAAGAAAGCCGACATATATAATAAATCTGAAAAGTCAGCTAAGAAGGACTCAGAGCAAAAATGTTACAACTGTGGCAAGCCGGGTCATTGTGCTCGAGAATGCAGAATGCCTGTAGTGAAAAATTCAGAATACTACACAAGAGAGGCACTTCTAGTAAAGGAAAAGGAAGCTGGAAAAGCTCTAATAACTTAAGATGATCATTGGCTTCAACTATTTGAGGATGAAGACATCTTAGATGAAGATGCACACATCTGTTTAAAGTTAGAAGTTTTTAACAAATCAAAACTTAGTGAGTCTACGATGGTAGCAGAAAATGAAGTTTGGGTAGGGTTGACGAATAAGGAGAATGAAGAGAAAGAAGAGTCTGATGAGGAACTGACTGAAGAAGTAGCAATGATGGCAACATGAGATGCTGGCGGCAGCAAGGATAGAGAAAGTGATAAATCAGATTCAGATGAATCAGAGAGTTCAGAGACGCCTGAGGTACAAACTAACTCTGAATCTGAAAATCATGACTCCTCTATGCTTGAAAAAAAATTGACGCAAATGGCTTTCATGCTAAAGATATTTGAAAAATCCTTAAAAGCCAAAAAGAAAAATGTCTATTCCTTGGAAAACAAGTTAAATCAAGAACATGCGCTAGTGTTGGATTTTTCCAAGGATAAGGCATTAGCGTTACAAGCTGTATCAGATTTACAAGATAAATCAAATGATCTTCAAAGTCAAATCCAGAAACTGAATAGCAATATATCTGACCTAACAGAAAAACTGAATTTGACTGAATTAGAAGCATCAAGTTATTCTGTAAAATATCATGCCATTTTTGATGAAAGAACAAAACTTTACGAGAAAATTAAATCATTGGAAGATGAGTTTATCAAACGAGGTCAAACTATCAAACGATATATTTAAATCAACCTAAAGATACCAAATTTTATAATTCTAAATCAGGTATAGGTTAGAATAATCCTAAATATTTGACAAAAGCTATTTCAAATTCACCTACTTTATATGACGTCAGATACATGAATTTAGGATTACAAATGACGTTTATGAAAATATCAGATGAAATAGAATCAAGTGAAGATTCAAAAAGGTTAAGATCTGATAAAATGCAAAAATCTGTTGATTATAACAGAATAAATGAATCTTATCAAAATTCTAGCATTTATGAGGAGTATATTCAGACAAGGATTTATCTGAAAATACCACTCATATATCTACTCCAATACAAACCTTCCATTCCCCAGGTCTATCTTCAACAATTTTGGCACACTGTCAAGTTTGTCCCAGTTGATGGTAACCATCACCTTAAGGTTACCATCGATCAATTCAAGACGAAAATCACATTAGCCAGATTGAGGCACGATCTGTTTTTACCTCGTTGTATCGATATAGTGAATTTCCCAGAGTTAGCCGATTTCTAAGATTTTGGAATTTTGTGAAGTCGGGCCGATCGGGTGTCTTCATTCAAGCGACGGTACAGAAGAAGAACGACCGGCCTTAGACTATTCCTTGAGAAAGTGATTGTCGCATACCGGCCTACCCTAGGGCATGAACAACTCCAAGTTATCTTAGCCCCCAACCATGCTATTCAATAATATTTGAAAAATGGCAGCGTAAGGTAACAACTAGTATTGAAAGCTGGTCGCCTTTGGAAGCGTTCGCTGGAAACCAAAGCGTATCGTTCCCGCCCAGTCTTCCTAGCGATGTAAAATTCTTTTGGTATATGAAATCTCGATGTCTAGGTCAATTCAATATTGTATCTGATAACGAACTTGTACATGATCTAATTTGTCTGGGTTACTCAAAGCCACTACCAAAGAGTTCTAGGTTCCATAGGAATGGACTAAATGGTGAATGTTACACACTTTTTGGCATCATAAACCGGTGCATGACGTCAAAGCATACTAGGACTGACAGATGTAGCATTCACTGTCTGAGAATGATTCATGGAATCGCGTTCAACAAACACTATTATTACGCGCAATGTATCTGGGAAGATCTGAAGCAGGTTGTGTTAGCTAGAACGTCAAATAGATCATGAAAGTTTGTCCCTCTTTAACGGTTTATCCAAATTCTGATCAGAGGAATCTTAAGGGGAAATGAAAATATTCCTAAACGATCTAATGCTTAACGGTGCCCTGATTATGTCATGATGAGCTTGCATGAGGTATCGGATTCACCGAATGCCAACATTATGCCAATTCCTGAAGTGTTATTAAAGTATGCTGATCCGGAGAGTGAGCATGTGAGGTTGTATCGCACAGATCACGCTCCTGTAGAAACCCAAGAACCGGGTTCTCTTAACCAGTGAGTTGTAGGTGAGGAGGAACTTCAGCATGGGGCTGAAGTTCAGGGAAGCCAAACAGTGACTGAGGGAGTAGTAGTACAAGTTAGGGGTGGTGAGGGAGAAGCAAGCAGCTCAGATTCTGATCGAACTCTATCTAATATTGCTGAGGGAGCTGCAGAAGGAGATGATGATTATAATGATGATGATGATGAGGGAGGTGATGATGAAAATAAGGGAGGTGCAGGATTGATCGATATTGTTGAAATAGCTAGACAGAGTGTGAGGGATGTTCCTAGACCAGGAAGCTGGGATCAAACCACATTTGATGTTAGCTCCCAACAGGGAGTTAACATTGAAATAGTCAGCATCCCACTGACTGCACACACCACCAGCCATTCAGTCTCCTCCCAACAGGAGAGTGTTTCAATTTCTCACCGGGATGAAGCACATTTGCTATCCGAAAATCCTTTGGATTTTATGGATATTGAAATAAGTACACATCTGCCCGGGTGTACGAATTCGTTTGATGCACAGAGTATAGAACCTATACACCTTAGGACATTTGAGTCCGCTTCATGTGTTGAAGTGAGTGCAGCTGAACTTCGTGTCACTGCCAGGACAACCTCAGTCACTGAAGCATTTGTTGCTCCATCACTTGAAGAGGTTGGAAGTCCAGTCGGAGCTACATTCATGCCAACTCTAGGTATTGGCCACACACACGTTCTTTACACAAGTTCGACTGTCGTGACAACTGGAAGTTTACATGACCCAGTGGTTAATCTTTCCCTATTTGTTACAAAATCTTCATTAAATCAAGCTTTGAGTGCAGCGGTTGCAGGAATGAACAGTCACTTAACAGCTCAGTTATCCAGTCAAATGACAAATATTCATAAATTTTTGAAGGGCAAGTCTGTAACTGAAGAAACGGTGAAGCAAAAAGATCCAAATCAGACTATTGAAGAGCTACGAGACTTCGTATATGACCAGTATGATGAAATACGAGAACCCAAGATGGGGTTGGAGAGCACCGTCATCACAGCCTTGGGAAATTTATCTAAACGAGTATCTGTAGTTGAACAATCATGTAAGACTCAAGCTTCTGCTCCAAAGCGTAAGCATGACGAGCATGACGAAGACTCCGATGGTGCTCCTCATGAGGGGCAGAAGAGGAGGAAGCTTGATGAGCTAGGAACTGGATTATTAATGATTACTTATCTTGAAAAAGAGGAAGAAACACAAGAGAAAGGAGAAGCCGGGAGCTCTAAGGATAAACCTGTTGATACTCAAGGTGGGCAGATTTTGATTCTTTATGAAGATGTTCATGTTCCGTTGAGTATTCAATCAGAGTTCTACAATTTTGATGAATATGATGACTCAAACGATGAAGTTCGTGAACAAATTCCGATGATTGAAGACGTATAGAAAGTGGTGGAAATTGAAGAATCTGATGATGATGATGTAATAGAATTGACGGATATTGCTGTGAGAGCAGAAAGGATAGAATAAGAAAAAGTATTGGTTCAGGAAATTTTTAAAGATGATATACCTATACCGATGGTTGAGAAGCCTGAGGTTACTGTACAAGTTAAAGAAGATGAGTTTGCACCATTTCATGTGGAGAGTTCTATTCCACCGGTTGTTACGGAGCTGAATGAAGTAGAGATAATGGAGGGGTTCTTCAACGAATATGTCTTAGCAGATGAATCGTAAAGACAACATAAATTGAGGTTTGAAGCTCAAAAGATTGTGCAAAGAGAGATTAATGACATTCTGTTTATTCTTAATGAGGAAGAAGTGAGCAATAAAAGGAAAAAGGGGTTAGAGCTTTCGTCAAAGAAATCAGCTGAATATACAAGAAAAAGGAACAAATTGACATATCTTGATGATTATCTTGAAAAGAAGATTTTTTTATGTAAAAGACAAGCTCCGTGTACTTTCCTGAAGCTACTTAGAGTGTTAGAGCCTAATAGACGACATTTAGCTAACTATGCAAGTTTTGTACAGAATAAAGCTTAGGAAGTTGATAAAGTCAGAAGTGAATTTCCAATTGTTGATCTGATCAAGACAGAAAATGATCGTTTTGTGAAGATTTTTTATACTACTTTCATAGTGACAAGATCGGATGGAAACACGTACACTATTACTGAAGCTGACATGTTTTGGATGCAGTTAGTTGATATTGAAGATTTGTTTGATGAAATCTGTTAGAACAAAAGGAATGAACATTGTAGGTTTGTGCTGAAGACACTGTTTCATTTTATGCACATTAAACTCATGCTTATGTCGGTGCAAGACCTTCAGATAGGTGTTGAAAGAGGATTGCAAAAGATCAATGTCACTTGTAGGTCCCGAGAGGTTCCCAAAGTATATAGCTTTAAGCTGTAGAGGGGGGGGGGGGGTGAATACAGCTATTTAAAAACTACACACTATTTTCTCAATGTTTGTATGTATTATCAACAATATGTTAATTACAAACAAGCTTGAATGCGGAATAGTTCAAGCTGAGATGACAGATACAACAGTATGTTCACTAGTCTAAGACAAACTCAAACTAGTATACAATGAATACACTCACTAAGAAGCACTCACTGTATTTACAAGACTTAAGGGAACAGCTTATGTAAAACAGCTTAGACACACAGATACTGATTTACATAGAAGGCTTGCATGCATGAAAATCACACTTGCACGTTCACTCTTGGTTTCAGCACTTAGCTTTCTTCACACTTCTTTCTGTCCTTAGAAGCTTCCTTTTATACCCATTCAGAGGATCTAAGAGAAACATCTTCATTGGACGAAATGAAAAAGGAGAAGTCTTGTTGAAAAGACAACATAACCTTTTCTGCACTTTTCTGAAAAGCAGACTTGTCTTCACATGTGCAGAACTTTTGTCTTTTCACTTTGTCTACTGTTGCATTGCCTTTAACCAAATAAGGAATGTCAACTTTGCGTCTTTCTTCCTTGTAAAGGCCTATTTTGATATAAGAAAAAGGTCTGTCACCCTTTTTCAAATAACCTTTTTGTCTTCATGTAACAGAACAGCTTGGGCAGGCTGAGCAGTTCTGATTTCCACTTTGTCTTCGACTTTGTAAACTGATCTTGTAGTCAAAAACAATACATGAGGACTTGGAAACACATTCCATAAAGTGTTTAGCCTGTTCACAAAGAAACCGGTTTGTTCAAAAGAAAGACCACTTTAAAATTGCCCAAGCCGCTCAACGTGCTAGAGCAGCGTAGACCGTTATGTCCAGCCTGTTCAGCCAGAAGGCCAGCTTAGACAAACTGTCT